>JASDQU010104012.1:286800-304206 GCA_032191745.1 Picea mariana | reverse complement strand
CATCATACTCAACTTGTATATATGTGAGAGTTTTTTTCATCCAATGAACCTGTGTACAACATGACGTTGTTGCAATATACTCTACCTCGGCTGTAGATAAATATATTGATGATTGTTTCTTCCTTAGCCATGATACTAAACACTCACCTAAGTAGAATGTTGCTTCACTGGTGCTTCGTCGGTCATCAATACAACCTACCCAATCTGCATCTGTATAGGAAATAAGTGTTAGATCCTTTCCTTTTGGATACCATAATCCAAACTCTTATGTTGCTTCGAGATATCTGAAAATCCTCTTCACTGCTAATACATGTGATTCCTTTGGTGCTACTTCAAATCATGCCACATTTCCAACTGCCTTCATTACATCTGGTTTGGATTCTCTCACATATAGTAGGCTTCCAATCATTGACATGTATTGCCTCTAATCTGTAGACTTCGAATCATCATCTTTTCTCAACTTGCAACTGGTTTGCATGGGAGTGATAACTAGTTTGCAATATTCCATTTCAAACCTCTTCAACATTTTTCTAATATAATTGGTTTGATAAATAAAAATTCCTTGGTTGCGTTGACGTATTTGAAGTCCCGGAAAGAAGGATAGTTCTCCAAGTAACGACATTTCAGATTCATTTTGCATATCTTTTGCAAATTTCTGTCTTAACCTGTCATCATCACTACCGAAAATAATATCATCAACATAAACTTCAAATAATAAAATATCACCTTGACTTACCTTGATGTAGAGGTTGTTGTCTGCATTTCCTTTTCTGAACCCTACCTGCTATAGATACTTATCCAATCTAGAGTACCATGCTTTAGGAGTCTGTTTTAGACCATACAAGGCCTTCCTTAATTTACACACATAATCTACGTTTTCTGACAACTGAAATCCTTTTGGTTGTTGAATGTAGACTTATTCTTCAAGTTCCCTATTCATAAAAGATGATTTTACATCCATTTGATACATTTTGATATTTTTGGAGCATGCATAAGCTAAAATCAAACAGATTGCTTCCATTCTGGCAACTGGGGCAAATGTCTCTTCAAAATCAATTCCTTTAACCTGTGAGTATCCTTTACATACCAGTCTAGCTTTATTCCTTGTAACCTGTCCATATTCATTCAATTTATTCCTGAAGACCCACTTTGTGTCGATCACCTTCTTATTCTTTGGTCTTGGAACTAGTTCCCAAGTGTCATTTTTCTCTATTTGATCCAATTCTTCAACCATGGCCTTTTTCCAAAATTCATCCTTGTTGGCTTCGTCGAAACAGTTTGGTTCAATTGTAGATGAGAGTGCTAGGTGTGTTTGTTCTGGTGAACAAATATTTCTTCTAGTCTCAACTCTTGCATCTTTGTTTCCGATAATCTGTTCTGATGGATGATTCTTATGTACTCGTTTACTGGGTGTCTTTGGAGGCACTTGTTGAACTTGATATTTTGCTTCTGTCAGATTCCCTTCATCTTCCTCTTCTACTTTTTTTTCATCTTCTACTTCTTCTTCTAAGGGATATTTCATTGATTAATTTTCTTCTTCCTCTAATTCCGGTTTGCTTGTTTCATCAATTGTCACATTGATGATTTCCACAACTTTGTTCAATCTTAGATTGTAACACTTGTATGATTTCCTTGTACTTGAGTAACCAACAAGTACTCCTTTTTCCACATGAGAGTCAAACTTTCCCATTCTTCCATATTCTCTTTTGATATAGCATTTGCTTCCAAAAACTCTGAAGTGCTTCACATTTGCTGGTCTTCCTTTCCATATCTCGTAAGGAATTTTTTCGGTGTTGTTTATGAGAATTACTTTTTTTTGAATGTGAACTGTTGTATGTACTGCCTATGTCCAAAAAATATTTGTCAATTTTGAATCCATTAGCATTGTTCGAGCCATTTCTTGTACTGTCTTGTTCTTTCTTTCAACAACTCCATTCTGTTGAGGTTTCCTAGCACCGAAGAGTTTTCTTTTTATCCCATGATTGTTGCAGTAGTCCATAAATTCATTTGAGGTGAACTCTCCTCCATTATCAGATCTCAAACATTTGATTCTTGAGTCCATTTCATTTTCTACCATTTCGTTGTAGATCTCGAAGTTTTCAAAAGCTTCTGACTTATTCTTGAGAAATAAAAAAATAGACATTCTCATATAATCATCAACTAATAACATAAAATATCTCTCACCTTTCAATCCCTTTGTTGTAGTTGTTACAACTAGATTAGTATGCACAATTTCCAGTGGTCTTGTCATTGAATATTCCTTTGATTTGAGCCTAGTCTTTGTTTGCTTTCCTTGTTGACAATGCTTGCATAAACTATTGGTTGGTTTCCTGATCTGGGGCATTTCTCTAATTACTTCTCTTTTGATGACTTTGACAAGGTTATCAAAATTCATGTGACGCATTCTTTTGTGCCATAGCCAACTTTCATCTTCCTTTCCTAGACAACACTTTTCATTTCCAATTTCACTTAACACATATATGTTGCTTGAAGTTCTTGCAGCTCTAGCAATCAATATCCCTGAACCTTCTCTTCTTATCTCACACTTTTTTGAATCAAAAGTGACTTTATGACCTTGGTCACACATTTGACTCACACTTAGAAGATTATGTTTCATATCTTCTACGAGTAGAACATTTTCTGTCGTTTCACTCTTGTTCCCAATTCAGACTGTGCCTTTTCCAATGCTTTTGGCTGAATCATCATTTCTGAAAGAGACTCATCCATCTCTTTCCTTTCATAATGTAAGAAACTTGTCTCTATCATCTATCATGTGTTTTTAACACCCAATATCAACATACCATCCGCGTTTCTTCTGCTTAGATTGTAGAGCGATTGTGCATTCACCATTGCTATATTGATCTTTCTTTCTTATCCATGTTGTTTTCTAAGGTTCCTATCTGTGACTATTGTTCTCTTGTTGAGGTTCTTTAGGAGGGAATTTCATTCTGCAATCTTTGGCCACCCGTACAAAATGGTTACATTTGTAACATTCCACTTCAGTGCTCAAATATTGAAACCTGTTGTAACTTCTTCTCTGTGTTTCACTAGTTCATCTTGAATAACCCCTTTGTGTATGAATCTCAAAGTTGTTGTCATTCCTGTTGTTATCTCTGCAATTCATAGATTTATGTCAAAAATTATTACATGCATAACATAAACCAAAAAATATAGTTTTATACCTGGGAGTTGAAGATCTTCTGAAAGGAGGTTCTCTTATGAATCCTTCTTNCCTGTAATATTCCTTGTATATCTTCTTATCCTCTTTGATTGTGTCTGCATAGATTTTTCGATATGTTTCTTGCTCTTTTGTTTTGGATCTTGATCCCTTTTCTAGCTGATTGTATCCAAGTCCGGTTTTGCCAAAATGAGATTTTTGACTGCTGATAATGTCATCCAAAACTTTTGAGCTATTCTGCATATTTTTTTTTTGAATGTCCTTTCTTAGTGTGACAATCTCTGCTTCCAAGTTTCCAATGATCCTGTCCTTTTATTCTAGTTCTTCTCTGAGTGCTTCTTTAATTCTTTTCTCTTCTTCTATTTGAACCTTAAATTTTGTGATCATTTGTTCTAGTTCTTGTGTCTCTTCTTTCTTGTCTAGTGCTGATTGTAGTTTCTTGTTTTTCTTCTTTTCTCTTTTGATAACTTCTATGGAACACATTAATTCTTCTCGAAAGTCAACTTATTCCTCTTCAATTTATTCTTCGACTTCTTCATATTCTTCTTTGGCTTCTTCATATTATTCTTTAGAGTCTTCTTTATTAGAGTCTTCTACTGCCATGAATAAAACTCTTCCTGTCTCACTGTCATTGACTTCATCTTCATTTGATGATGAGATCTCTTCTTTGGTGCATAAGCTTTTCTTGAAAAATTTCTTTGTAGTTATTTTGTCTTTATATGTTTGTTTGCCTTTTGAGTAACCTTAATCATTTCTCTTTTTATTATGAGGAAATTTGTTAGAAAAATGACCAATACCATCACAATTAAAATAAATTAAAGGAATCTTACCTATATGCCTACCGTTGGTTCCCTTGTTTAGTATTTTGATGAAGTTGGCCACTTCTTCATCATCTTCCGAGACGTCACTACTGCTGCTATATTCTTCTTATTCCTTTTTATTTTTCTTTCATCTTTTGGATGCTTTGAAGGTTGTTTCTTTTACATCTGGATTTTCCTATTCAGTTGTCACTTCATATGCTGTGAATATTCCATGCAGTTCATCCATGCTTATTAAGTCTAGATCTAATCTTTCTTCTAGTGATGATATCTTAGGGTTGAATCTCATAGGAAGAGATCTTATTACCTTTTGAACAATTATAGATTCTTTGATTTCTTCTCCCAATACTCTGATTACATTCATTGTTTCATCGAATTGTAAGAAATAGGCTACAATATATTCATCTTCCTTCATTTTTAGTTGTTCGAACTGACCTCTGTAAGTTTGAAGCTTTGCTGCTTTGACTTTTGTATGTCCTTCATAAATATTTCAAAGCTTGTTCCAAATCTCTTTAGCGGATTTACAATGTGCAAATTTGGTGAATACCATATCAATGAGACCATTCAAAAGTGCATTTGTGGATTTGGAATTATTCTCACCGAGTTTTACTTCCTTTTCACTTGTTGGTAGAACTGTTGGTGTTGTGTATCCATCTACAATTGATTTCCAAACTTGAAATCCCTGTGCCTGTATATATGTCTTCATCATTATGTTCCAAAAAGCATACTTATGTCCATCAAACTGTGGTATTCCATTTTTATACAAGTTGGTATTCCCCATGATCTACCTTTCTGTGGTTAAACTGATTTCTCAAGGAACCTGCTCTGATACCAATTGTTGGATTACGGAGAGGGGGGTGAATCAGTAATAGTGTAATTATAATCCTTTTTCTTCAAATAATCCAAGTGTTATATCAATGTACAATTATTATCCAATAATGAGCAATAAGAAATGAACAATCACACACATACAAAGTACACCAATGTTTTACGTGGAAACCCAAATCGAGAGAAAACCACAAAATGTTTTTTCTTATATGTCTTGAAGAATTGCATTCATTGGAAGCACCAACTTCTTTTGTTTTACAACTGCAACTGGAAGGAGGTTCCAACTCCCTAGTTTCTCAGGCTACAACCTCAAGGAAGCTCCAACTCAACAATTCTCTGGCTACTACCAAAAGGAGGCCACAACCCACTANGTTCTTCGGCTACAACTGAAAGGTGGCCACAACCCCCTGTGTTCTTCGGCTACAACTGAAAGGTGGCCACAACCACCTGTCCTTGCCCCGTCCATCCGCACCGAAGTATAAGTAGAATTATGGAACCACTGTCAACCTGTCACTGTGAGATATACTATTGTATAACTGTATCAACCTGTACAAGTGACTTGTATCCAATCTGTATAACTGCCCTGTAATCAATCTGGACCTGAAATGAACGTGTATCTACAACAAATCCATGACCTGTAATGTTGTAGTCCGTGTATGTATGCACCCTATCTATTATGCAACCTGCATATGTCTTATGGAATTAGGGTTTACTTTCACTTGAAAACTTATGACCCTCTGTAACTTCTTTCACATAGATCTATAACCTGTCAATATATCCATACTATAACTGTACCTTGTGCATGCATTCTCATTCACTCAAGATGATTATGTCTCTCTCTAGTCATGTGCCATATAGGTGTGTGTAATCATGAAAAAGTATAATATCCCTCACATGATCTTAGTCATCAAACCCTTTCTAATATTCTCAATACATCAACCACTACACAAATACAATCTGTCAACCATGTACCATAAAAACCCTTAGCCATATGCCAAGAAATACAAGATGTTCCTCACAAGAAGTGTCAATGATGAATATACCAGCACTCTATTTTTGTAGTTCTAAATTATGAAAAAGATCCCATGAAGCCACTAGTCTTTCTAGGGAGAATCCTGAAATCTCCATTGTCAGTCCTCATGCATACATCAAAATCTAATTATTCATAGAAATAAGACATACCTTTTGAACCAATGGATGGATCTGATGTATTTGAGCACTTTAGACCTTCCTAGGAGTTTGATCTCAAAATATAGAACCTCTACATCTTCATCTTCTCAAGTTTCCATGAATTTATCAACATGTACACTCCCTATACACAGACAGCTCGTGTACTATACTCACCTTGTACACAGACAACTCGCATATATGCACCCTATACACAAACAACCTGCATACGCACAAGAAAATAGGGGTTTTTTTTATTCGCTATAATTCCGAGAATTTCGTCGTCAACCCTTCATGCTACCTCAGACGTTCGCCACTTTAGATATATCCACAAGTATTTACAAGAAGATTTTCATAAGAAAATAGATATACAATATGTACAAGTGTGTATTTTATGAGTGAGATTTGTCTCTTATTTATATCTTCATGTAGCCTTACACTCTCCTTATTTTAGGGCTTCTTCATTTAAAATAATTTCTTTTTCAAAGCACTTTGACCCTTGGGGGTTTCTATAAGACTTATGAGGGGTTATCCAACTTCATATGGTCATAACTCTCTAACCATGAGGATTTATGTGACATTCCACATGCCACTGGAAATGGCATGACAAGCACTATCCATCTAAGATAGTTTCCATAAAAAATTAACAGTCCTTCATCTCATTATTACACAATTAAGAATGGTTTATTTCACTCCGCAAAGCATCTTCCCATGAGGACTTTCACCATAAGGGGACCACTTTGGAGTTCATCTATATTTACTTCTTATCAACCATGACAAGACAATAATGAGTCATCTCTACATCAAAAAAATTGGTTCCATTACCCAAACCTTTGTGCTACGGGGATTTCTTCAAGGGTTGAGGTCAATGACAACCAATATTAATCAACAAAATCCCTACTCGAGACGATTTTCCCAAATCAATAGTTATGATCAAAACAATTATGTAGAGTCTGAAGGCTCACTTAAATAAGGAACCAAATCTATAAAAGGTAACAAGTTTATGTATTTAAGTCCCTGGACATTTGTTCCTGAGATAGAAAAGGAAAAGAAACTGTAACCCCTTTATTATAGTTAACATAGTCAGCTAAAGAGGAAATTGATTACAATAATCGAAACATAGCTTCCCATGTAATAGATGTTCATATAGCTTGGAAAACCATATATGTAATAATACATATACATATATAGTCAAATTCTAATATTCGTTTGAACTTCCATTTGGTAATTGTACAATTTAAACATTCCTTAATATCAGTCATAGATCGATCCGTTAATTGTTTTCTATTGTAGACCATAGATTATATCACAGGGATAGGAAACTTTCACACTTTCGTCAACAACAATACATACAACTATTGTCCTTGACTCTAATCAATGCATAATTCAACTGTAAAGGCCAAATCAATAATTCATTTTCTTCTACCCAACAAGAAGATGTATTCTATCAGTCATTTATCCATAGAACATTTAACCAGAACTAATTAAATACATTCTACCAATTATTAATCAATAGAATGATCAACCAGGGAAGAGTAGAAGAACATATCTAAACAAATTGTTGGGACAAAAAATGGAATAGCCAAGTTCCACCCAAACATAGAACAAAGAAACCAAATTACTTGTTCCGTTCACCCCTTAGCTTGACCATGAATCGATGAGGGAAAACCTTGAACTCCTCTTTTGCTACTGTCCTCTTTCAGATCCCAATTCTCCTTGCCTCACACTCAGAAATAGTGCTCATAATAACAAATCCATATTTCTTCAGATCAGAAGTTCTCCTTGCCTCACACTCAGAATTAGTGCTCGTAACAACAAGTTTGTCTTTTCCCCCAAGCATAATAGGCAGTGTCCTACCTCCTCCCATATGCTATATATGCAAAAAGCATCATGTGCCTAGGTCTTTTACCCTTGGGAATTTTTGCAGCTTTACAAATCCATGATTTTTAGGGGTTGCCGATGGCCAAATTCCAGATTTTCCACTTGTACAATTCATCCCTAAGGTAATTCAAGCCTATTCCCCACTCATGGAGTCATGGTCAGCTGATTTCAACCTGGCTGTTCCATTTTTCTTTCAATAATAAATATATAAATTATTTGTCTCTTACAAGTGTCATAGTTAGAGAGTTAGTTGGGAAAATCAAATATTTTCCCAACCAATCACAATAATTAATTATAATTAACTAAATTCCCAATTCGAAATTTCCATAAATGGCAATAATTTTCCAAATTCAAATTTGCCAAAAATTGAAATAAATTCCTAAGTATTTTCAGTCTTCCAAAATAATTTATTTTTGGGGATATTACATCCTTTCCCCCTTCAGTACAACAATGTCCTGAGTGTTCATTCCTTTCTCGGAACAAGGTTGGATAATATTTCTGCAAATCTTCCTCCAATTCCCAAGTAGCCTCCTTAGGACTAATGTGCTTCCATTGCACTTTTACCTGGGCGACGAATCTGTTCCATAGTGTTATTTCTGTCCTATCCAGAATGCACCGAGGTTCTGCTTGAAACTCGCCTTCTGGTTCCACCTGCACCATGTTCTAATCAATCATGTGAGTAGGATCATGAACATAATTTTTTAACAAAGAAACATGGAATACATTATGAATTTTCAGATTTGCAGGAAGTGGAAGTTGGTATGCCACAACTCCAATTCGAGCTAATATCTCGAAAGGGCCACAAAACCTGGGTGTCAACTTGGAACATCTTCCTAGATTTAATGAACTTCTTCTTGCTTTGACTTTTAAATACACATGGTCTCCAAATAAAAATTATTGGGGTCTTCTTTTCAGATCCGTGTAACTTTTCAGTTGGTCCTGTGCCTCTTTTAAATTATGTTGTACTTTTTTTACCGTACTCTCAATTTCGTGGAGCATTTCTGGTCCCACCATGAGTCTGTCAACTGGGTTATCCCAGCTAATTAGATTTGTACACTTTTTTTCGTATATTATATCAAAGGGGATCATCTTAGCCGACGTCTGGTAACCATTATTGTATGCAAATTCCACCAAGTGCAGGTAGTCTTCCCACTGACTTGGTTTCATCCTCACGTACATTCGTAGCATATCTTCTATGATTTGGTTTGTTCCTTCAGTCTGTCCATCCATTTGTGGATGATAGCTTGTGCTGAAATTCAAGTTAGTATTCAACCCTACAAACAATTCTTTCCAAAAAGTAGATGTAAATTTTACGTCTCTATCCGAAATCACTATTTTTGGAATACCATGTAGTCTAAAATTTTCCTTCATGAATATTTCAGCGATGTTAATAATTTTAAAAGTAGAATTTACAGGAATAAAGTTTGCAGACTTACTAACCTTATCAATTACTACCATAATTGAATCATTTTGTTTTTGAGTTCTAGGCAAACCTGTGATAAAATCCAATGATATAGTGTCCCATCTCCATTCCGTCATATGTAAGGGTTGCAACTGGCCAGTTGGATGTTGGTGTTCATCTTTCACCTATTCACAATATTGACACTTAGATAAGTATTTTGATGTTTCCCTCTTCATATTAGGCTAATAAAATAACTTCCTTAGTGTTGTTACCATTTTTTGGATCCCAAATGACCAGAATATGGTTTCTTGTGTATTTCATTCAAAACTATTAACTTTAATTCAGCCAAATCTAGTATGCATATTCTACTTTTAAATCATAGTAGACCATTTCTATCCAAACTCAGATCTATTTTGTCTGAATTTTTTGTATTATTCCATAAATCTGCCACAGTTTTAGTGTAAATTTCATCATTATTACTTGTGGCCTTTAGCCTCTTCTCAAGACTGGTTTCTTCCCTACTAATGCTTATCTCAAACAACCCATGCACTCTTCTACTCAAAGAATCAACCACCTTGTTTTCCTTACCTTTGATGTGTCTTAACTCAAAGTCAAATTCATTCAAGAAGGCCAACCATATTGCTTGCCTCGCATTAGGATTTGGTTGACTAAACAAAAATTTCACATCGTTGTTATCAGTCAATAACATAAATTTTATGCCCATTATATAGTGTCACCACATCTTTAAAGCGTGTATTATAGTTTCTAACTCTAAGTCATGACTGGCGTAGTTTTTTTCATTCTCCTTTATCTTTCGGGACTCATAACAAATAACGTTCCCTTCTTGAGTTAGGACACCTCCTAAACCTTCTTTACTCGCATCCACATAGACTGTGAAGTCTTTGTCCAGATATGCTACCTTTAAAATGGGTGAGGTCGTTAACAATTCCTTTAACTTACTAAAATTGTATTGACATTTCTGTGACCAGTTAAACTTGGTTCCCTTCTTTTGTAATGATGTGATAGGGTATGCAATCTTGGAAAATCCCTCTATAATTATGCGGTAATATCTGGTGATTCTCATGAATGACTGGATGTCTATTACATCCTTAGGGATCTACCATTCCATGATGGCTTTTATTTTCTAGGGATCGACTGCAATACCTTATGCAGATATTACGTGTCCTAAGTATTGTATTTTCTTCTCATAAAAGTCACACTTATCATACAGTTTGTGTTTTCTTAAAGTTTGCAGAACTATCCTTAGGTGTTCTTCATGTTCTTCTTCTGTTTTAGAATACACTAGGATATCGTCAATAAATACCAAAACAAACTTGTCCAAGTACTGACTGAAAATGTTGTTCATTAAACACATGAATGTGGTTGGCGCGTTAGTGAGACCAAATGGTATAACAACAAATTCATAATGTCCAGATCTCGTTCTGAATGTTATTTTACTTATGTCCTCATCTTTTATTTGAACCTGGTAATAACCAGACCTGGAATCCAATTTAGAAAAAATCATCGCCCCACATACTTGATCGAACAAATCATTTATCCTAGGTAAGGGGTACTTGTTCTTAACGATCATTTTGTTTAGTTTTCTGTAATCGATGCATAATCTTAGAGTTCTGTCCTTATTTTTAACAAAAAGAACTGATGCTCCCCATGGTGAGACACTTGGACGAATGTAGTTCTTGTCCAACAGTTCTTGTAATTGGATCTTTAATTATGTCAACTCGGGTAGACTCATTCGGTTGGGTGCCATAGATATAGGGGTTGAACTGGGAAGTAGGTCGATAGAAAAGTCTATCTCTCTCCTTGGGGGTAATTTAGGTATCTCATCAACAAACACATATCTAAAATCATGCAAGATGACAAAATCCTCTAAGCTAGGTTTGTTTTCTTTTTCCAACAACTTTGTCACTTGGATAGCATAAATGTGACAGCCTTTTCTCATGCACTTCTTAAATTGCATTGCTGAAATCTGCCTAACTGAGATTGGTTTTTATCTACCTTGAACTGTCCTAATAGTGTCATTTTCGTCTTTATACTTGAGTGATTTTTCATAACAATCGAAAACTTTTTTATGCCTTTCTAACCAATCCATTCCGATAATTATGTCATAATATCCTAATGGTAGAATGTTCATATTTGTATTTGTGTTTTGACCACCTAAACTGAACTCACAGTCAAAAATAAAATCAGACACTTTTCTTTTTGTCCATGTTGCTTTGTCCCTATTGCTAGTTGTACTAGCCAAGATTTTGCATGTTTTGTTCTTTTAATTTTATTCAAATCCACTACAATGGGAGCAGTATAACTCAAAGTAGCTCCTAGATCAACTAAAACAGAAACACGAGTATTGTTAACTTTACCTTAAACTTCCACTATAGTGGACTGGTGATCAGCTTATTGGCCATCCAAGACTGCACTGATCCTATGTAAGATTTTTCCCACATCTCCCACTTTGGAGGCTTCCTATAGGTTGTGAACCATAGTCCTGGCTCCATAAGTTAAACATGGATAGTTCCTCCTTAAGTGAGGTTCTCCACATTCCCAACATTTTAATGGTTCTCTGGGGCTGTCCCCAAACTTCTTTATTCCTAGATTAACTGGTTTACCACCTCCTGGAGTATTCTGGTTATTGGAGTGAAACTCTTTCCTTGGAAAACTCTTTGTTGCATTCGAAAAGGGGTTGGTTGATATCCCTTCTTCTGTTGGTTCATTCGGTCTTGTTTTTGGTCTTTCCAAGCCTTAGGAAATTCCAACCGTTGTTTGTATTGGTCGTAACACATTCAGGCCTTCCTGAAAACTTCTCTTAAGGACTTGGGGTTATCAAATTTGATTCTATCCTTATAGTACTGTGGTAAACAACTTAGGAAACGCTGGATTTTTAGTTTTTCCTCCCGGATATAATGCACGAACCTTAATAATTCTAGGAATCTGTTTATCAAGTCATCCATAGTCATTTGACCGAGTCGTAGTTCATAAAACTCCTTGGTTTTTCTTTCATAGTAACTTTCAAATAAATAAAGTTTCTTAAAGTATGTCTTAAAATCCGACCACTCCATCTATTTTTCCTTTAGGCCCTTGGCCAACTTCAGGTCATGCCACCATATGCTTTCCTTTCCTTTCAGATTATAGATGACCATTTTGACCTTCATATTGTTGGAATAGTTGTAGATTTGGAAATACTTTGTTATGTCTAGTAACCATGCTCCAACCTCCTCTCATGTCTTGGATTCCCCGTCAAAGGTGGATGATTTGATTTTCTTAAAATATCCCTCAAGATGGTCCACCTGTTTCCTTTTTCTACGAGTGGTTGTTTTATCTTCTACTAATGGTGTACCTTCGGAAGAGATATCCCCTTTTTCTCCTTCAGGACCAGAATTGTTGGAGGCCCTTTTGCTGAAATCTTCTTCCTCATTATTGTCCTTCAGGCTCTTCTTTGTTACTATGCTACACAATAGTACTTCATTTATTTCCTGTTGTTCTTGTTGTGTCTTTTTCAGTTTCTCATTGTCTTCTTTGAAAACTTGCAGTTCCACAATGAGATTTCTCATGGTTTCTAGAACCCCAGTAGGTGAAATTTCGTCATTGTTGTGCCTCAGTTCTTTAGGATTCCTTTGCTCAAAATTCTCCTCGAGTCTATTCTCATCTTCATTGTGTGTTTCCATGATCACAACATAAATAAAGGTTTTATGTTGGTAACCGTAATTGTTTTGTTAGTTTTTCATTTAACATAAAGCATATGCTAAGAAAACATTTTTGGCCCTGTTTAAAGTTAAAGTGTTGTAACCTTTGCTTTGATACCATTTGTATGTTCCCTGAATTTACCAAATAAAAAAAAAAATTCTTAGGTACATTAAATCTCTTTCTCTTCGAACAACTTATCTCGAAAGGCATACTATTATTACAAGTAGGTATTTATCATCACTATTTACTTTTTCAAGGTTTATGTTTCTAGTTATTGACACAAATTAACTATCATTATAACAGATTTTATCTTTGGTTCTTTCCTATGACACAATATTATACTTAAAGGGTCAAGGTAACTTCGTTGTACCCCAACCTCTAAGATTCCCAACAAATCTAACATAAGCGTAAAGTTTAGTAAAGTCCCACTAATCATTATGATCATTTTTCAATATCTATATATAAAGATATATACGTATTAATGTTATATTTACAGAGGAAGAACCCCACTTGAATTAAAAAATATCCTTAAGCATAGATAGTAGCCATGCCATACAGGTCTAAACGATGTGGAGTCCAAATCATAGAATTGCAAGCTTAAAGAAAATAAGGTTCACTACATCTATCACAGACTTGAAATCTTCTAACTCTGCGGGCTCTGGGCGCTTCTCAGTTTACGAGTGCTAACTCCTCTTCACTAGCCCCTTCATTCATATGCCTTTCTTTCCTTTTCCATGTGTCTCCTCAGACACCCTTGATCTATCGACACATAGCTCCCCTCTAGATCAACGACTATCGTTGACTCTGCCTTTTCGGCCTCCAGGAGTTTCAACTATCAACTCTACTCTTATCTGTGTGACGATCTCCTGTAGCGGAAGATATATTTCCACCTGACCCCTTGAATCCATGGCTAGGGTATCCTTCATGGATAGGGCCTTCAGGGATCTCAAATCTCAAGTCCCTTTTTCCTTCTCCTTAAATTACGTGGAATCTTGCCATGTTTCCACTTAAATTATACTACCTAGAATTGCTTTGGGTCTTTGTCCAGAGTCCATAGATCTTCGCCACATATCCTCTATGGATCTAATAACTGAGATTCACTTATGGTGATATAATGACTCAGATCTATTCCATTTCTCAGGACTTCTGAGATCTCAAATATCAATCTCTCGCCCCTGCTGACTGGGTATCTCCCAAAGTTTTAGATCTGGTGCCACATGCCCTCTTTCACATTGACAGGTCTCATCATTTTTGGGACTTTGGCCTTCGGTGATTTCAAGATTCAACAACCACAAGTCTCCAGAGTGAATCCTTTCGGAGTCCACGATCTGGTGACACTTATCCAACCTAGATCGATGACTAACATTCGCTCTGACTATTTGGGCTTCGGTTGTTTTAGTTCTCAAAACTAAAAACTCGAGGGTAACTCTCCCCGGAGCTCTCGATCTAGTGACAAGTGTCCCCTCATAGATCGACGACTCTCATCTCTTCAGATCCCTAGGATATGGATATTTTAACACTTGAACTTCCACCTCCTTCTGGATATCCCAAACCGTTGACACATATCCTTTCTGGATCCAATGGTCCAGACTCTCCTTTCACAAATTAGGATTTCGTGACTTTCGATTTCTGAGTTAACACTTCCTCCACATTCCTAACTTTCAAAATGCTGACATTTTAGAATGCCCAAATCTGAAGGCTCGCGCTTCTCTAGATCTAACGACCCATATATTCCCTTTACACATTGGGACTTCATGTTTCACGAATTTGGATGGATGCTCACTTCCCTGCTTCCATTCCCCAATACCCTGAAATTCTCCCTGGACAATCGATGGTCCAGATATCTCCTGAATGAATGACTCAGATTAAATCACGATTTCATGTTTCGCTAATCCTCACGAATCCACCCTTTTACCTCTTCCCCCTACGAGTCAGTGAAATTACTGTATCTTGCCATGTGTCCCCTTTCGATGGACGATCCCAATGACTTCATGATTTCGCGTTTGGGAGTTTCATAGATTTCACTCTGCTTCTTCTAAATATTCTGATTTGTGAAACTGGGATACCTCCTCGTGACTAACCAGTGTGCTAATTTCTAAGATGTAACGGCTTGAAATATTTTTTCTTCTCCTGGATGGATCTTAAACCTTAAGATTCCTTCGATTATCTAATGACCCAGATTCTATTGAAAATGATACAGATCTACCCTAACATAATGTTATCTTGGTAGCTTTTATACCAGGATCCTATAGATAGCTGGTTAAATTTATCTTCAATCCTTAAAGAAAGGATAGAGGGGAAAATCCCTACTAGAGACGATTTTACCTAATCAATAGTTATGATCGCAAATGTTATGTAGAGTCTGACGGCTCGCTTAAATAAGGGACCAACTCTGTAAAAGGTAATAGGTTTATGTATTTAAGTCCCTGGACATTTGTTCCTGAGATTAAAAAGGAAAAGAAACTATAACCCCTTTGTTATAGTTAACATAGTCAGCTAAACAGGAAATTACTTACAATAATCGAAACATAGCTTCCTATGTAATAGATGTTCATATAGATCGAAAAATTCATATAGGTAATAACACATATACATATATAGTCCAATTCTGATATTCGTTTGAAATTCCATTTGGTAATTGTACAATTTAAACATTCCTTAATATCAGTCACAGATCGATCCATTAATTGTTTTCTATTGTAGACCATAGATTATATCATAGTGATAGGAAACTTTCACACTTTCATCAACAACAATACATACAACAATCGTCCTTGACTCTACTCAATGCATAATTAAACTATAAAGGCCAAATCAATAATTCATTTCCTTCTACCCAACAAGCAGATGTATTCTATCAGTCATTCATTCATAGAACATTTAACCAGAACTAAGTAAATACATTCTACCAATTATTAATCAATAAAACGATCAACTAGGGAAGAGTAGAAGAACATATCTGAACAAATTGCTGGGACAACAAATGGAACAACCAAGTTCCACCCAACCATAGAATAGAACAACCAAACTACTTGTTCTGTTCACCCCCTAGCCTGACAATGAATCCACGAGAGAGAACCTCGAACACCTCTTTTGCTACCATCCTCTTTCAGACCCCAATTCTCCTTGCCTCACCTCAGAAATAGTGCTCATAACTTCAAGTCTGTTTTTCTGCAAATCGAAAATTCTCCTTGACTCACACTCATAATTAGTACTCGTAACAACATGTCCGTCTTTTTCCCCTAGTATAATAGCCAACATCCTGCCTCCTCCCATATTTTATATATGCAAAAAGCATCTTGTTCCTAGGTCTTTTCCCCTTGGGAATTTTTGCATCTTTACAAATCCCTGATTTTTAGGGGCTGCCTAATCCAGGGGATCAAATTTTGCTCAAAATTCAAAGTTCTCGAAATCACTTCAAATCAAACGAGTGTGTAGGCCTCATCGTCATGAACCCAACACAACTCGTTTGGGTTCAAATGGATGTCATATGAGTGAGATATCACGCTCTGTTCAAATCGTCAAACAAGCAAAAAAAATGTGCTGACTGTACAGTCCATATAGTCTGTATGGATGCTGATGTGGTAGGGGTCATACGCTGATGTGGCAGTGTCGTACGCTGATGTGGCAGGGCTGAGTTAGCGGATAGGTGGTAGTTGGACGGATGAATCATTTATTGACACGTGGCATCTCAGTGGTGAATGGATTGGTGACACATGGCCCAAGGAAGGGTCGCCACATGTCACCCGGGCATTGGTTAAAACTTATGTAGTTGGCAGGAATCGACCCTGCGACCTCCGAGCAGGGGTATAGCTTTGGGAAGGGTCGCCCAACCAACGTGCCACCCATGTGGTTCTTACCACTATATAGTTTTGATATTATTTGAATTGTAATGTGTTGTGGTTTGGGCGTGGACAGGGCTGGGGCTAAGCCCCAGCCCCCGTTCATATATGTATACCATATGACTACCCGCGCATGTAGTTTAAACGGAGCCCACAACACATATGACTGGTGGTCCATACAACCCACAACACATATGACCGGTGGTCTATGGATTGCACGGGAATTTAATTACCAATGGTTTTAAAACCATGCCAACACTTGTCCCTCTATCATTTGACTTGGGGTTTGGCCCATTTTGTGTGTGCGCGCGGTCATATGGTAAGCTACACGCCCAACGGTTTGGCAGTTAGGGGCTAGGCACACCCTAACCGTCCTACCATTCGCACCATTTTGCGGTTGCGCCCGGTGCTAGGTTTTAGCTCGTAAATGAGCGTGGAGGCTAGGTTGAGGACACAGAGGTGCATTTTGGCGATCCAGAGACAACAAGTTTGAAGGGGAACTTCCAGGAAGCCTATCTTCTTCAATTTTTAGCCAAATCAGGTGTCAAAAAAGCCTAGCTAGGGGTTTTTGGATGTTCTGAAGCCATTGGA
>JASDQU010104012.1:265445-286700 GCA_032191745.1 Picea mariana | reverse complement strand
CAAAAATGACACCATTTATGGTACTTTATGGATACCACCCTCCTTCCATCACTTCTTCTCTAAAATAAAAATCTAAGGTTCAAGCAGTGGAAGATCACATCGAGAATCAACAACAAATTCTCCAGATCTTAAAGGACAACCTGACCATGGCATAGAATCGCACGAAACAACAAGCTAATCAACATCGCAGTGAAAGAAGTTTTGAAGTAGGGGATTGGGTGTTTTTAAGACTACAACCATACAAACAGATGTCCCTCAAGCAAGCCAAGAAGGATAATAAATTATCACCAAAGTACTATGGACCTTATAAGGTGTTGCAAAATATTGGGACTATGCCATACAAATTGGAGTTGCCTGCATCTTCACGAGTACACCCAATTTTCCATGTTTCATGCTTAAAGAAGGTTATAGGTGACAAGATCCCAGTTCAAACTATATTGCCAGAACTTGACAAGGAAGGAAAAATCAGATTGGAGCCTGAAGCCATCACTGACACAAGAATTCGCCAGCTGAGGAATAGATCCATTTCAAAGTATCTCATTAAATGGAGGAAACTTCCAACTGAAGATTCCACTTGGGAAGATGAGTCCATTATACAAAAGCATCCAGAGTAACTCAAGCATTACGGACAACACTTGTCTCAAGGGGAGGGGCATGTTAAGCCCTAATATTGGCTCATTACCCCTTAATTGGGGCATATTATATTAGTAAGGTTATTTTATTTATGTCGGCTTTAGGCCATTAGTTGTAATTATACCTCCTAGTCTCCTATATATACCAAGAAGATATTTTCATTTTGAATCATCTTGTACTTGAACATTTAAGTGGGGTAAAATGAGTTTGCCCCCTCGAAGAGGCTTATTATCTAAAATTATCTTTTTTTCAAGGCGTTGAGTACTTTTCTTGAGGTTTTTCTATGCTATATCGATGTTTGGTTCTTAACACCATCCCCTTAGATAGACAACACTTCCTCAATATTTTAGGCCTTAGCACATACAGTGCTACAACTCTAAAATTACTTACCCTAGGTTGAAAATTTAATTGAGGGATTTAGTGCATATATAACACCCATCATTTTTGGCGCTGCTGCCAGGGAGTTGTCTTAGGGTAGGAAATAGTTAGGAAATAGATCATTTATGAACCTTAGCATTATTTTGGTGGTGGGGGGACTTTAAGACGAGAGGTAAGAACTTGCACATCTGTTATATCAGGTTCCCCCAAGCCCAATGGTAGTTTTTCTTTTTTGTTTTCTTTCATGAACAAATATAGGGCCCAAAGGGTAGATACATTAAAACCAAACCAAATTTTTTGACCAAGGTTCCTTCTGACCTTTTTGGGGGAAGGAACACTCCACTCATAAAATTTGCAGACCGATACTTGAAAGTAGAGGTTAGCTCAAACCAAAGAGCTAAAGCAATCTCTAAAGAGACTAAAATAGGGAGCACTATAGAACAGAAAATTGAAGCATCAATAATAGTGGGACAGGAGACAAGACCACTTGAGCCTTCCGTAGAACCAACCAACACAACCTTTGTTTTTTCACCACCATCAGGAGATCCCAATTTTTTAGACATCATTGACCCTGAACAAGTAAATACTTTGTTTGGTAGTTCAACCAATATAATTATTTCTCAAGTTGAAACAGAAACCTTGGCACCAATAATTTCAACCGACTTGAGTAGAGTCTCGGACATCCAAGCAATAGAAATACCTTCCCATCAAAGGGATACCTTTATTAGAAGATAACCTTGGGATACCTTGTTATCTTCAAGGATAAAACCATCTAGGTACTATCTTTTTGGAAACCAAACCAGTATGGATGATTAGGAAGATCACAACCATGTAATACACAAGGAGGGAGAAGAAGCTAGAAACCAAACTGAAACCACCTTCAGATTTCCAATTTTGGACACCACACAGAATGTCAATATGAAAAAAATTCCACTCTTGTCACTGCCCACCTTTTACAGTAAAATCAATGAATACTCAGATACCTTCCTATTTGAGTTTGACATCGTGTGTAGTTGCTACAATTAATTACAAGATTCCCAGAAACTAAAACTTTTTCCTTCCACCCTCAAGGACTCTGCACTAAGATGGTTCATGGGGTTGGGAGAGTCCAGTATTACATCTTGGGAAGCTATGAAAGATACATTTCTTAATAAATACCAAGACTATTGAAAGTCCAAGGATTCACGTAATGATATTTTCAAAATCTAATAGTTAGAAGATGAGAATCTCTAGGATTATATGGAACAGTTTCCTTATATCTCCCAGAAATTGAAGTACCATGACCTTCCAGATGATGCATTCATAGATCTTTTCCTTAAGGAGATTTCAGAGGAATAACTAGAGATACTTAACCTGATGGAATCAGGTGACATCTCCCATAAACCATTTTCCGAATCTGTGAAATGTGTAAGAATTACTTGAGGAGTGGAGCTAAAACAAGGAAGAATGTTCAGGATTCTTATAGTAGAAACTTAAAACCAGTTAGTTCAAGTGGTATCACAAGGGTAGAGATAGGGAACCTCTTAGAAAACTTCAAAATGGATATCTTAAGAAAAATAGGTTCTGAGTTGGACACCCTAAAGATTAAAAATAAACAAGAGGAGGAAAATGTAGCAATGAGCATATTTTTTCCAAGATGGAGGAGGAAGCATTCCTCAAGGGAATGACCATTAGATAACATTTCATTTTGTGGCTTATGTATGGAGGACCACTCAACTGAAAAATGTCCATCATTTCCCAACTTGTTGGCCATATATAGAAGTGGAGATCCTGGGGAGCCCTCTTATGCACCTAGGGGGCCATGGAAGCCTAGGAATTAGCCTACATACCCGGATCTCTAGCCTCAAGTTCCACCCTATTATCAAAAACCACAACAGTGGAACTCACTGAGTTGGAAAAACTAGTCTACACAGTATCACCATCCTTGGCTTCAAGAATGGAGAGGAGGGAATAACCAAGCAAACCCTCAAGTTCCACATGTCCTTATGCCCAATCATCCTTACTGTTAGTTTCCACTGAACATCCCGCAGCTTCAGCCAAGTTTTGTTCCACCACCTTTACCTCCTATTCCACAACAACCACAACAATACCAAAATGCAAGCTCCCCAAGAACAACATTATTACTGACACAACCAGGTACCAATCCCAATAACAAACCCACTCAACTTCTTCACAATGTTGAGATGCAAGCCTTCTCGACATATGTTATTTCTCTTGTTCCATTGCAGGAGATTCAATTAAGGTCGGGAAATGTTATGGACAGGTAGAGGCCTTCAGTAGTCATCCCTGAAGAAGAAGAAGAGGAAACCCCCAAAAACTCATAGATGACACTAGGTGGGAAGATGTTATCATTCCTAAGGACCAAGAACCTAAGCTTTCCCAAAATGAACCTTCACAAATTATGAAGGCCCCTCCTTATCCAGAAAGATTAGTGATCGAGAAACCTACCACCCAACCAGAATTTGACATATTGAATGAATTGAAGAATATATGTGTCAAAATTCCCTTGCTATAATACATTAAGGATATTTGAATCTATAGTAAGGTGGTAAAAGAATTGTGTATTAAGAAGCCAGGAAGGAAGCAGAAAGATCCTCCAACAGTACATTTGATAGGAGAACTCTCTGATTATATATCAGAGTAGCCTAGGGTCACAAAATATGGGAACCCAGGAAAACCTGTAGTGACCATAACCATTAATGAGGTTTCCATTGGAAACACTCTCATAGACCTAGGGGTATCCATCAATTTTATGACTATTACTACCTTGGAGGAATTATAGTTAAAACCTCTTCTTAGACCTACCCCAACTATTTTGGAATTAGCAGATAAGACAAAGGTTATACCTAAAGGAATATTGGATGATATCATAGTTACTTTACCCTCGTGGGAGTACCCAATAGACTTTCTTGTCATCAACTCAAAGAATCCTACAAAAGGGCACCTCGTTATTTTGGGAAGACCTTGGTTGTCCACAACCAATGCATTCATTGGCAGTAGAGAGGGATAAATGACCATATCAAATGGACTCTCTATCCATAAGCTCACCATATATCCACCACCCCAACCTATCATGCAGAATCTATGGTGGCTTGTATGTCCATATGAAAATGAGAACAGGGAAGAGCATGTGTTTCCAAGAGATCATTCCTGGGAACTTCAAGAGCACACAACGAAAAATGTGATAAACCAGTTTATTTCTGCTATCACGTGTGTTGCTTTTCCACAATATTTTCCCCAATTTGAGTACATGTTTGGGGTAGAATTTCAAGAATAGTTGGACCCATCGATTTTGTCTTCGACATATTTTTTCTTCGAGATAGACGAGTCTGCCACATCTATATCATGCCCTACAAGATTAGCCCAGGGAAATTTCTACATATAAATTCAAGGATAGATATAGACCAACAAAAGCAGTTAGTAAGTGTCCTTAAATAACAATCAGGGGAATTCTCATGGGAATACATTGACATGAAGGGTATACACCCTGACACATGCATGCATCACATATATACGCAGGGGTTAGTAACACCCGTTAGGAAACCCCAGACAAGGATGAACTTGACACTCAAGGATATAGTAAAAGAGGAGATACAAAAGTTATTAAATGTCATATTTATGTATCCCATCTCTGACAGTAAATGGGTATCCCCACTTGTAGTGGTTCCAAAGAAAGTAATCGGGAAATGGAGAATTTGTGTTGATTTCCGGGAACTTAACAAGGCCACTCTAAAGGATTATTTTCCTCTTCCTTTCATTGACCAAGTCTTAGATACCCTGTCAGGAAATAAATATTTATCCTTTTTGTATGGATATAGTGGGTACAATCAAATTCTCATAGCACCCAAGGATCAATATAAAACTACCTTCACTTGTCCTTCGGACACCTATGCCTATAAGGTCTTACTATTTGGATTGTGTAATGCTCCTTCCACATTTCAACAAGTAGTACTAGGGATATTTGTTGATCTTATTCATGATTTTGTGGAGGTATCCATGGATGACTTTACGGTATATTGCAATACTTACCAGGAAGCCTTATATAATTTAGAAAAAGTACTTATCAGATGCCAAGAAATGAACCTGTCCTTAAGTCATGAAAAATGTAAAATGTTGCTTACTGAAGGAGTGGTTCTAGCACATCACTTTTCATCTGAAGGGATTAAAGTTGATCCTGCTAATATTGAGGTCATCGTGAGACTTCCACCCCCCAAGACTCAAAAAGAGGTGAGAATATTTCTTGGACATGCCGGATACTACTGGCGATTTATTGAAAATTTCACAAAAATTGATGCACCCATGTTTGGAATGTTAATAAAAGATCTTGATTTTCTTTCGACTAAGCAGTGTCAAACTGCCTTTGAAACCATGAAAGCTAAGTTGTCTCTAAAATCAGTTCTTAGGGGGCCCCATTGGGCTCTACCATTTCACATATCCACTGATTCCTCTGACACTACAATAGGAGGATTATTAGGACAGAAAGAAGGCCATCGGTCCTATGCCATTTATTTTGTGAGTAAGAACTTGTCCCTTGCCGAGTTAAACTATACAGTTATCGAAAAGGAATTATTGGTAGTAGTTCATGCTATCAATAATTTTCACCACTACATCACAGGTTACAAAGTATTTGTACATACATATCACTCTGCCATTATATTTCTCATGAATAACCCCATTAATAATGGTCAAGTGACTAGGTCGCTCCTACTGTTGCAAGAGTTCAATATCATCGTCCTTGACCAACCTTGAAAGGAAAATTTGGTAGCTGATTTTATTTCACGCATAAAAAATGAGGATGATGATATTCACGTTGATGATAGTTTTCCAGACGAGCACCTTTTTTCCATCTCTGTAAATACCCCATGGTTTGAAGATATGACAAAATATTTGGCTACTAGTAAGTTTCCATCTCATTCGTCACCTCATGAAAAGTGTAGAATTATTATGGAAAGTGCCAACTACCCCTGGGTTGTGATGACATTTTTCATACTAGTCCAGACTTGATTATTCGTAGATGTGTCGAAGAAGATGAGATACTAGAAATCCTACGAAGTTATCATGATGGACCATCTAGTGGCCATTTTTCTAACAAGCATACTGCATATAAGGTGTTACATTCAGGTTACTATTGGCCTAGCATCTTTCAGGATGCTTCCAAGTACGTGAGGAGTTACGATAGCTTTCAAAGGTTAGGAAGACCCACATCAGCTGACGAAATTCCATTGCATGCCCAATTTATGATAAAACCTTTTGAGAAATGGGTCCTTGACTTTGTAGGACCAATTTCACCCATGTCTCGTAAGAAAAATTATATTTTGGTTTGTATATATTATTTCACCAAGTGGGTAGAAGAAAAACTCCTATTCAGCGCTACCGAAAAATCTGTTGTCAAATTCATTTATGAAGACATCTTCACCCGCTTAGGTGTTCGTTGTGAAATTTTTACATACCAAGGCACTCAATTCACTTCCAAGCTGATGAGAGAACTAATGGAGAAATATGGGATCAAACACTACAAGTCTTCTCCATATCACCCATAAGCTAATGGTCAGGTAGAGTGCACAAACAAAGTTTTGAAAGCTATCTTAACCAAGACTGTTCAATTGCATCATCAAGATTGGGATGATAGGCTTCTAGAGGCTTTGTGGGCATATCGAACCACCTGGAGAAACACCACTAGGAATACCCCTTATGATATAGAGTATGGGAAACAAGTGCTTCTACCAATAGAATTCCAAGGACCTTATGTATTGCCACAGAATTGGGATTAAACTTAGATGAAGCTCATAAACAATGAGCCCTACAATTAAATGAGTTGTATGAGATCGGGCAAGATGCTATCCAATGNTACCACTTGGTGGTTGGTTCCTTATGAGGTAGTCATTGTGTATGACAATGTGGCTGTGAAAATCAAAACAATTGATGATGGAAAACTCTCCTTCGTAGTAAATGGACACCGACTCAAAATTTATTACAGACCCATTTCCAAAGAAGATTTTCTACAGGTCATGTCAACTGAAAATGTGTTGGCCTTAGTAGATGGGGAATTTCCCCCTTGTTCTTGAATGTTTTTCTGAATTTCAATTGTACATGTGTAAATAATTTTGAAGTATGTTGATAGAAAATTCTAGAGATTTATGTAGGTATTTATTTCACCAGGAGTAGATAATTTCAAGGATATATAAAGGGAAGTATTTTCCTTCAAAATATTGCTATATTTAAACCTTGTTTTTTGCTAAGCATCAATTGAATAATGACTTGCGGTAATTAGCCGCATTTTTGCAAAGATTTCCATCTTCTTTTTCTCAAGGAAACTTTAATGGAAATTTCTCTTAAACCTTCACCACTAGAGGATTTAAGGAAGTGATACCTTAACCATCAAACTTAGAGGTCACTCATACAGTTTCCCCAAGAACCCTGAGTAAGTGAGTAAAGTATTTTTATTAAAGAGTAACAAGAAGGTATGATTAGCAGTTGGCCATGGAAGCATCACAATAACTTAAAAAACAAAAAGTGAGTTGATCCTAAAAATACCTTTCTGTTCTTTCCCAATGGAACCATCCACTACACACTAAAAATGCTTGATTATACCATATCTTTAGATAGGCCACATCCGCTTAAGTACCCCTTACATCAGGACAATATCTAAGGAATACATAAAGGAGAGTCATCCTCTAACATAAATACCATCCCAATCTAAAAAAGAGAAGAAAAAAGAAAAAAAAAATCAGAGTTGTTCCCCCATCTTCTTGCATAGAGAAAACTTTATATTAAAATCTTAAAAGATGGAGGGCTAGTCTTTGAGGTTGTAAGAGGCTGACCCGCTAGGATATTGAACAAGTCTGCTGGAAGTGGGTACCGGCCTATGGTATGACTAGGTAAACCCATCGGAGTACTGAACAGGCTTGCTGGCAGTGGGGCATTCTACCTAGTGAGGATGATAATCTGACAAAAAAAAAAATAAGAAATTTATAAATCTTAAACCTATCCTGATGTATGGAATCACTTGTAGACAAAGCTAACAAGAAGTATGTATGGTTAAGCTAAGGTTAATGAACTCCATAAATCTTCCATTGGGAACTAACTTTGATACTATCTTAAAACTCTCTCGCCTACCTCTTCTTAACTATATGTAGGATGTTCTATCCTATAGGTGGGGCCATATTCTAGCTGTTTCATCAGACCGATATGTGAAATTTATCTCTACACTTAATAAGTTGTAAATCTTCGGCTATTGGGAGAATTGATTGGTTTCCTATATTTTTTATTGTGAGGTGTCACAATACTTAGGAGTGGGGGAGGGGTTTCATGAGCCAACAAACACCAATAATGCCTATATATAATCCATGAGAAGAAGAAGTAGAATCTTTGTAAAAAAAATTGTATATTTTCTTAATGACATGGGCTATTATATCAACAGTTACTTTTTTATTGAACTGTTAAATTCACTATGTGTTATAAACTTGCTGTACATTTTTTCGACAGACCACTTAACTGGTTTTTCTTTACATACTGTTCATTACATATTTGTAATTACATTTCTTATAATGTGCAAAATAGAGGAAAGGATTATTATAATGTGCGCACATGATGACAAAGCAAGTAACAATGGAACACTCTTATCCTGTCTCTTCTCCTGTTCATTATGGTTGTCAGAAGTGTCTAAGCTGAGTGATATGGATAAAACATCCATTACAGGATGAACAAATTCCAATTTTCATAGGAGTGCCATATGGAGTGTCATTTGGAAGACCATATGGGGTTCCATGTGTATGACACGCCATATGAAGGATCGTATGAGGTGCGCACACACAGTAAGTCACCACGATTGTAGGTAACCAGGAATCGTTTGAATTAATCTGACAGTTCAGTTGTATTATGAGATGGATTTAATGGCATTTGATAGTAAACGATACAATCTCTAAATACATTTTTATGATCAAATTTCCAAGTCGAAGACTTGGACATTGATCTAACTCTCTCATCATTACGATTTCCTCCAAAGGACACCCTTCAAATTCAAAATCAACGCAGTCATAGTCACACATGGAAACTCACGTATGATAAATTCATCAATGAATTCAACCATTTCCACCTTGAGTGTATTAAAAATTGGAGGGTTAGTTCCAATTTTTATTTCACTCATGCATGATCATTGTGTTGTGTACATTCTCTACCCAATTGTGCACGTCCTCTGCCCAAATTCACTTCTTTTTCCAATTCCAATCCTCTTCTCATCCTCCACACTGTAACCATGCCCAAACGATACGAGCCTTCCTCCTATGCTTACCTCTTGGCCATCCCCAAATTCGCAGAGTGTAGGGAGGTCTTCCTTCACGTAGGGTGGTGACCATTCTTGGCATGTCTTCAGGGCCATGATGATGGTGTTTCTTTTCAATTATCCCTCGGATTTGATGGGAGGATGGAGCACGTGGGGTATCTATCCTTCTTGGTCTCTAAGGAGTCAATTTCCTCAGCCACAAAGCTTCCAAGGGTTGGAGATCGTTGGTTCAAGCACCACCAATTGCCTCAATCAAGATACAACAGAGTCTTTAATCCTAAGTTTCAGAATGTTTTTGGAGCTAAGGGTTAATCCAAAGAGTGGATTAAATATGAGCTAATTAACCCCCTGATTTTCATCACCAGAATTATCACTTGTGAAGGTAGATACTCTGTTTTTAAAGCTTGCCATTTTCATCTATTATCTCATTTCCAATTCAACAAGACATTGAATTTTCCTTTTTACTTCTTGAAAAGCCTTGAGAAGATGTCCTCCCAAGTATGAAATAATGTGGCCAATCCTCATAACAGTCTATTCCAACACGGCCTCATCAAATTTCTTGTCATAACTGAGTTGACAAAATAGAGGAAGACATGGGATGAATTCATCTATCAATTTTCAAACCCCCATCTCACAATCAAGACCAACAAGAAAACAATTTATCTAGGGACTGTTACTCCATCCAAACCCCATTCTCCAAAGACTCCAAACCCTCCTACTCAATCTATCCCTCTACTAGAACAAAATACCAAGAAACTTGTTGATACCCCTACAACCTCCTCGGGAAAGAAGACTAAAAAGACTAATGATAATTCTCCAATGCCCTCAACATCTATTGATCCTGCACCCAATAATTTACAAGAGGCGATTCAACAAGATTTCCCTGTAGTCCATACAAATAGAAGGGGAGACAATCGATTCAAAGGAGGATATTTTGAAAAAAGTACCTGGAATGAAAGTGGGAAGCCTAATGTAAAACCCCCTAGCACTTCAGATCCTATACAAGTATCTTTCGATCTCAAAATCACCCATAAAAGACTTAGGGAAGTTTCTGCAGAATAGTTGGGATCTGATAGGGAAGTAAAATCTAAACCCATTCCCTCTCATAAACCTTCTATTACTTCTACCTCACAGATGCCTACACTAGATCCCAAAGCTGATAGACTCTTTACATCCATAAAGGGATACAAGCCCTCCTCTGAGATATCTGATCATACTCTAGTCATTGAAAAATTACAACAAGAAAATGTCCATTTGTTGCAATAGTTGGAGAAAAAGACAATGGATAGGTATCTCCACCATGATAATGTAGTATTAAAAGAAAAAGTGAATTCCCTCCAATGATTGGTTGATCAAATGACCAATGAAAATCTTAGCCTCCGTGCATAATTGAAACATCGCAAGAAGGCCAAGACAAAGTCTTCAGGGCAAGAAGCTTCTAAAGCTAATCCATCCCCTTTTCAGCAAGTCTAGTCATATTGGGTAATTCATTTTTGTTTGCAGTGGAACCTGCAAATCCTTAGGCAGGGGGGTAATGTTGGGCTTGTGTTTTGATTGTTTTTTGTTGATGATTGAATCCTTTTTGCATCGGTATTATATGTGCTAGTAACCATTTTGAAGATGTTTTTGAAGGATTTTGTATCAATTCATCATGGCTTTATTACAGGTATGCACAATTGATGTTTTGCAATGGTTTTGAATTATATTCAGTTCGATTTGATTATTATGAGGATCTAATGTGTGTTCTATGTGTCACAGGGTGAATTTGCAATCCAATTTTCCATCTGATAGCTCGTTTGGCACTTCATCCAACACCTGATCCAGTACTTAATCCAACACTTCATCTGGCACACAATCCAACACTTGGAGCATAGGGGAGTTGGCGGTTGGTGTATTGGCATCTTGTGCTAGGAGAATCGATGACCTCGGTTTTGTGCCCTCTCATGGCCTCCATCTACTGAGCTTTTGACATCTCACATTAAGCAGCTATGCTAGTCAAAGAGTGGTTCATTCAATTTCTAGAAGGCAAACGCAGTTAGAGCACATTTAATGGGATTTACCATTTTTTAGGAGGTCTAACCTTTTGGTGGTCGACCTCTCGAACTATAATCATTATAAATGCCAATTGTAGTGGCCAAACCAAGGAAAAAAATTTAAGAATATTTTCGTTGTATAATTGAGACATCTCTGCAAACTTGTGTTTAAACTGATTTTCTTAAGTTAATGACAGAATCGTGTTGATTTAAACTTGTGATTTTCTGTTGAGGAGTAGCCATGACCTACTGGGGGGCCCACCAATGGTATGGGTGAATACTTAGATAGTTATATCATGTATTTAAGTTGTGTAGTTACAATTTACTTCATTTATCTGTTATATGTATTTTGTCATTTTAAATGTTGTATTTGTTGTTTACAATTTAATTGTTTAATTTCTATTTTGCAGGTTACTTATAGAAGATAATTATTTGTTATGCTATGTATTTTATTTCTTAGTGACTGGATTGCAAGCGACTAACTTAGTTGGTGTGTTAAAAGTTAATTTCTACAGGTTGAAACAAAGTAGTATTTAGAACAGAGTATTACTTTAATACAGAGTTTCTTTTGCAAGTTTCGATGGATTAATAATTGCAAGTTTTATTAGTCGATTTAATTCTTATTTTTAGTTACTCTTTCATGAATCTATTATGTTTATCAATATTGTTTTAGTGTGCTAGGATAGAAGTAGAATTTGGATTATGTTTTTACAAGCATGTTAGCTTGAAATTTGAGTTTTTAAAGATAGGATTAAGCCCAGTTTAATTATGAAATTCCAGTTTTAGATATTGTTTTGGATTATGTTTCTATAAGAATTCTAGTTTGAAATCTGAGTTTTTAATAATAGGATTAGCTTAGTTTAATTTATGAAATCTCAATTCTAGATATGAATAGCAATTTTAATTAGAAATTTGAATTTGAATTAAGCTTTTAGTTATGAGTTTATAATCTTGTGAATTTACTTGAGTTTACTTGAGTTAGCATAAGAGTGCATTTGAATTAATTATAAGAGTGGTTTCTTATCATCGATGATTGATGCATGAAATTGAGAGATCACATGTATTTTCAGGATATTTAATATTTATTCGATGATGGCTAATCTCTCGTTAGATTGCTTCATTCATACTTTTCATTTATCTATAGAAGTCAACATTGAATTAATTCCTCTTGAATTATCACTAATCGTCAAATGCCATCGTGATGTTATTCGACAGCGAAGACATAATCAGCATCTTTGAGTTTCTTGTTATTGCAAATTAAGAATAGTTTGGATTAATTCATGAATATAGTCATGATTCTTTTGATTAAGTAGGTTAAGATTTTCCCTTTGCAGATTAGAAATGATTATGAGTTTTGTTTTAAGAATAGAGTTTACTTGTTGAATAGTTTTGATGAGTTTACTTGCTGAATAGTTTTGATGAGTTTACTTGCTAAACAAGTTTTTATAGGTTAATTGTTTGAATTCTTATTTTCTTAAAGACAAAATATCAAGGTAATTTACTTGTTTTTTCTCATTAGATTGAATAGGTTAACTTGTTCAAAGTAGGTTTTTTATTTTCTTATTTAGGAATAATCCATCGATCCATTGTTTAAAGTTGTTTAGGGTAGATGGTTCAAGTTAATTAATAGGTTTTGCTAATTAATAGTCTTTTGTTACGTAGATAAATCCTTAGATAGACCATCCCCTTAGATAGACAACACTTCCTCTAGCTTTTCTTCCTTGGCACATACAATGCTACAACTCTTAGTTTACTTACCCCGGGTTCACAATTTAATTGAGGGATTTAGTGCATATAGAACACCCATCAAGGACCCATAATGTTTTTTTACTCCTGTGGAGTTATACTCCGATCTGAATAATATTGTAGTGGCAAATTTCCCAATTTCTTAACAAGAATAAATATGTAGTAATTTTACAATGCAACTGTCGACGATAAGGTTGCGCTGCAATATATCTGTTATGTTTCTGTCCCAAGAGTTAGGTTTTTTCGGGTGCCTATAGACAATGGTTTTCCTTGTGCTATATCTCTCTAATATACATGCAGGGTCGAACAGTGGTACTTGGCCCAATATCTCAGGGAACCAACTAAGGATGCTAGATCGTACTCTCAGCCATACTACCCGATTACCCAGGTACTATACAATATCTTCCTGAGTGTTTTTCTTGGTGGCACTATAGCAGTCAGGTGACTGATCGGTTTATCTACAGAGGGCTTTAGGATATCTAGGATAGTCTATATATAGGTGTTGTATGATGTGTTATCACTCAAAGGGGTACCAACAGGGGTTACAAGGGTGGCCAACAATATGTGCTTGAGTACCACTTGTAGTTCCTACATGTATGCTTCTCTTACCACATATTTATGTGTTGAATGAAAAATCATTGTAGATTTAAGATGTCGAAATACATCTCTACCCTGGAAAAAATTACCCACAATTTATACCAACGAAGGTTCTCTGATACCACTTGTTAGGTACAAGATCTATTATAATAGCATAAAACATAAATAATGCAAAGAATAGCAATGGAACAACAAAATATATGAAACCACAACACCAAAATAATGCCTTTATTGATGGGAAACAATGTTCACTTACCTCTTGGAGGGGGAAACCTCCAATAGAGAAACACTCTATTACAATAATTCTCAAGACAATATTTATCATACCTCCTACTCTTATTTATACTAATTCTATCTTCTAAGAAACATTCTAGAGGGAGATCCTTCTAGAAGTGAAATATTCTATTATTTCTTCTTGCATTGACTTGTTCAGATTTATTCAATAGGCCTTATTAACTAATCTCATCCTTTGTTACATGGAAAATATGTATCATACTAACTAATAACCAACTAAGAGGGGTTAGGGTTAGACCCTAACAACAAAATTCCATCCACAAACAGATAACAAGATAGAGGTAGTCAACATGACTTTGGTGCTACTTTTGAGGGGTTACAATCAAAATAATATCAAGACCTATGATGAAAATATTATCTATATACAATGCTCTTATAATAAAGCCATCGACACTTCTACTGGTAAGTCAACTTTTGAATATCAAACTCTATGAGCCCTCCATGTTGGATTAGGAGGAGGAGCAATTCCTACCTTCCATATAGTACTTAGCAACATATTCTCAAGAACAATTTGTAGAGGACACATTTTTGTAGAAGCATTATAGAACTACAACACAAGGGCATCATGACCTTTGGTAGATTGAGTTGAAAGGAAAACTTCCAAGAAAATAAAAGTGGTACTCCAGGAAGAAGGTAGAGGAAAAATTTCCTCACCTCATTCACTAAATATTTTGGGGACTAAAATCCTCCTTAAATGGGGAGGTGTTATCCAAAATGGATCATTATATTATTTTTCATCTATCACTATGCTTTATGGGTAAAAAATTGGATGAATCAACTTGCAGACACATTTTAGAGGTTGGTCCAAATTTAGAAATTTGGGTCCAAAAAAAATATGAAATCTTTGTAATCCATTTTGAGGCATAAAATGACACTTTTTTGCGGTCCAAACATTACTATAATGTTGTCTTATATATTCCACACACTGATACCTTTCCAATCATGTAAGAATAACCTCAATTAGAGTTTGTATGCAAATGTTATGCCTCCCGAAGGTTGACATACCATATTGATCATCATTGTACAAGTGCATGCCACGTATGGTAACCTCCATTACTTAAAAATGTGGGGCTATCCACTTAGTGGATTTTATAAGAAAAGTATATAAGATCAAAACCTTATCACAATTGACGATTGAGGAAGTAAAAACCCTACCCCTATATGTCTATCAAGATACATTAAATATCAAATCGCTAGGAGTAGAAGGGGTTCCATTTTATGCTATTGTATTTTGTTCCATATCATAGTAGAACAACTTGGTGTGGGAAAATTAGAGACCATAATAGAGGGGGTTAATGTTTTGTAGTATCCTAATATGCCACAGGTCTCAAGTAACTCCATAGAGAGATCCTTCTACTTTGTGGTTGTATTATTTCCATACCATAGAAAAGAGAGCAGAGCATCCTCACCTTCTAGATGGAGTTTCTCTTGTAAGAGTTTCCTAGAGAAAATGTTTGTGTTATTTTGTGTATGGTGTGTGATTCTGGAATATAAAGGATTTTAACCTTCATAGTGAAAATTTCAGTTTTATTTATCATATCTTCTGTGATGAACTCTTGTAGTGGAATATTCACAATAGTTTATAGATCAAAAAATATTTTTTTTTATTTAGAATACATATGTATAGTTTTTACTTTGGAAGGGGATCTTGAGGAACTCCCCATCAATTTCCAAATCCTTAAGAAGTATTTTTCATGATCACCCATGGTGATGGAGTCTTCATGTATATAGTATCTTTCCTTTCATGTTTTTTTCTTTTGAAAAAAAAAATATTTGTCTTTAGTTTCCTTATGTCTTTTGAACTCATATTGTAATGATTTCCTTGTTTTAACTTTTGACCAGTCCAGTTGATTATGTATGTATATTGGAAGAAGGATATTGTCCATTATGTATAAAAGGGAGAAGAAATCTCCTCTATAAAATTGTCTCAAAGACACTCAGAAATAGAGAATCTACTCTATATAATAGAATGTGGAATCATGGGATCAAGGTCAAATAGTGGAAACCTAGAGATGAACACATCATTTAAAATATTGATAAATTCTCAAGTTAAACATTGGAGAAAAATACAAGAAAAGTTGGATGTAAATGTGGTGTTTTCCTTGTCATGGTGGTACTCTCATAATCAGCTTCAAGGATCACATACAACCATAATAATAGAATATAGGTCTATTTTGGGTATTATTTGTAAGCTTCATTCACATCACACTAAAATTGTTGATCCTATTGTGCCTTCAAGAGGTGGACCCATTATTGGACTCACAAATTAGAATAATCATGAAGTGCATTTATTATTCATATGATACAAGTATAAGTAAAATTCATATTACCTTTGGATTCATCTTCCAATGTATCTTGGACTCATAATGATTGTTTACATATTTTAACATTTCATATTCTTTCTCCAAGTAACACTAATGTATTGCATTTCCAACATTCCCCACTTTAATATGAAGGGTTGTATGTGAGTCCATAAAGAGAGATGAAGTCTAGAAATGTGCAGTTGAAATATGGAAGTGAACACTACCAATGTCTGAATGTGCTCTCTAAATATGGTGGTTCTGGGATGACCATAAACTAGATGGCTATAAAAAGTTGATGTATTGTACTAAAGGTGATGTTGGTTTAAGGAATACCACAAACTAATGGTGGTTTACAGATGACCACAAACTATGGAACTTGTCTCTAAGGTTCAATGGTTCCCGTAACATTTCCTTAGTTAGATACAATATGAATTTGATGTATTCTACTAAATTGAAGTGTTATTGAATGTTGGTTTAAAGATGACCATAAACTATTATGTAGCAAAATTTGAATGTATTATACCAAGTGTAGGTTTAATGAAAACCAAAAAAAAAATTCTAGTAGAAGGTGTAAGTCTTGTACTAAGTGGTGGTTTAAGGAAAACCACAAACCAATCTAGTGGTAAATCATGCTCACTTGTTACTACTCAATTGATAAGACTTCAAAAATTGAATCCTAACTATCAATCATTGATGTTGTTCCCCTGGTTAGAGACAAGGTGAGAATATGCAAATCATTTCACTATAAGATGTGTCAATACATGAGAATGAGTTCTATGGTATGATTGAGATATCTTATTGACTATTGATGACCATCACCAAGAACTCATCCACCCCTAATGGTTCTTTACTTTTGCAAATTTCTTGTTGTTAGAACATATATTTGAAGGATATTTTTTCTTTCCACAATGATCGCAAGGATGAATATCAAAGCACTAATATTCCATGTGGTCGAATCACTGACAATCTTGGCATTTTAGAATATGCTCTTGAATTAGAGAAATTGAATGTGAACCTTCTTCTAGAAATTAAACACTTTCAAACTGGATCAGCTCGGTATAACTTGGAATACGAAAGGTGACTTCCTTTTCATATCTGATACCTGATATGTTCTTGTGTTACAAATTTCTTCCCAATGTATGATGATTGTCTTGGAAAGAAAAGGTTGATATTCATCTGCATTCATATCTGAAGTTGGCTCACTAAGATTATTTTGTATTGTCTATTGATCTAAATTGACCTCATCATATTCTTCGAAAATATGGTTGTTCTGAACAAGGACTAGTTCATAATGTTGTCAAATATTCTTTCACTCAAGTGCATCATGAATAATTTGAGTATGAGTTTGAACAAGTCTAACTTTGGCTTGTGAAACTTGGAAGAAAGTTACAAAAGTCTTCATATTTTCTTTGTTAGTGGTGATTGTATTCTCAACATAAGAGAGTATTAGAGTGTTCAATAACCCTAATAATTACTCAACTCGATCCATTTAAATATAGGATTAGAGTCAAAGGTTTCTTGCAACTATGCACATGATACAATGAAAACAACACCAATGAGGGGTGTCATATTCTACCGAAAATGAACCCATTTATGATGTAAATCAACAAACCACATTGAACTATTCAAAAGGTTGAGGGAGAAATCCACCCAATAGAGATATTCAACTTGCTAAAAAAATAATCTCGATTCAATTATGATTCAATAGGAGAGAGGTACATAGATACCTTCTAGGTTTTGACCACCAGTCATCATGGATGTACAATTTATTCGAAATTCTTGTTAGAAATAAAGAACTTTGGATCCCTTCACATAACCAACAAGGATATTAATGGATATTTTGATAAAAAGCAAAAAGGGCCACAAAATATTAGTTAAAGCAATGGCTAGACTACACTTCCTTTAAGTTGTATCCCATAGGAATGTGATGTTGTTGGTCAGAAATTAATTTACAATTCATTTATTGTGCTATGAGAATATCCAAATGCAAGGTTGGCAATATAGCTTTCTCTACAAGTCAGACATGACCCCGAAAATTGTTAGTGTTTAAATTTACAAGTCAAACATAAAATGTGCTCCTAACTAATAACAAACTTATGACCTTGCTTAAATTGTAATCGATAGAGAGTCAAATATGACCCTACAAAATGTGCTCCCAAACAATAACAAACTTACGACCTTGCATAAATTGTAATAGACATAGTTGTTTGAGTCTGGAGATATAGTGTAAGTGACTAGTGAGAGGACCAGTTGTTGGGAATACTAATCCATAGAATATAATGTGAACTCATACTAATATATGGATCTGACTTGTATAATGTTAGAACCGTGGGTAATTATTTACATAGTCGCCTTCATATTTGATCCATCATATACCATGCTTACATCATATGTGGATCAACTATTTGATCTGAAGATATATTATGGAGAGGTCAATACTTATGTGGATGAGACCATACGTATTGCACATTATTCAATGGAATCATGGGTTCTCATTTAGCATAAGAGAGGATTGATGTATGGCCTAGAAGGGAGGTGTGACTTGAGTGAAGGTGAAATACCCACAAAGAGAGAAGATTGTTTGTCTAGATGCTAATGGTCTTTAGAAACTTTATGGAATCCCAATGGTCTACCAATGATCAAATCAACAGATTAGGTTATTAATTCAATGTATGTATAGATATTAAGGGATTCATTGAGGGATTGATGAATGTGCGATCATTTTTTGTTTCCTGTGCACTTTGGTTAATCTAGTTGTTCTTGCAATTTTGAAGTTACTCGTGAGTTTGTGCAATAAAGCGATGAAAAAAATTCTAGGAATGACAATGGCTGTCTTCATATCCATTGGGACTTCAGTTCTCATTCAATGGAATCCATTTCGTTATTAGGTGAGGCTATCTTTGTTATATCTCTGGCTCTCTTGAAACCCAAATTATGGGAACCTTGTTTAGTTATAGAAGAGGGTGTGTGAATTTTGCAGTGTAGGAAGATTTGAGGAGAAACCTTGTGATGATTCTAGAAATTATGTCTCTTACAAATTATCTCGTGAAAGAAATGGCATCTAGATTAGTGATAATTTCTCTCGAATATGAGATAATTATGAACAGATAAAAAAAATCAGGAACTTGGATGGACTATGTATTACAACATGTGTCAGAATAGCCTCTAGGGTTTATAGGAGGAATGGTTAGGTCACATATGGGAGAGAGAGAGGAGAGTATAGAGTAACGTCTAACTGGTAGAGACAGATAATTTCCCTGATAAGGAAGAGATATTGGAAGATAGAAAGGAAGGTGTTTTTACATGCTGGAATGGGCACACAGGATAGACTTGCAGATGGGCATAGGGAATAAAGTAGACTGAGAGATGTTTTTGCAGGGTAGAATGAAAAATTCCATCGAATAACAAGGAATACTTAGCTATGGAAAAATACCATAGCTCAAATCAGGACTAAGAACCAAGGTTGTTATGATACCACTATTGGACTCATGAATTGGAAAAAACATGAAGTGCATTTATTATTCATATGACACATGAATAAATACAATTTACATGACCTTTGGATTCATCTTCCTAGGTCTCTTAGACTTCTAATGATCGTTCACATATTGTGATGTTTCATATTATTTCTCCAATTCACCCTAATATATTACATTTCTAACATCCATAAGGATGATAAGTATTGACAATGCCAGCATATCTAAGAAACTCTCATATCACACCACTTCCTTAAAACCCTATTTTCATACATAATACTTAAATACAAATCTATAAGGGTGAGCATGATATAATATAAGAAGGAAGTTGAAAACATTATTAATTGTGTGGGAAGTACAGGTAAACTTGTTGGGGATATGGATGCTCATTTGCAGCATGTCCATGCTTTTATGATACCAAGGAATATTCATCAGGACTATGTACACTTAGTGGCTATGAATCAATGCCTATAAAAGAGAGTTGAGGAACAAACAAAGGCATACCATCAATTGAAGAAGGTTCATTTGTGGTGTTATACCCTAACAATGATTATATGAAAGTATAATCTTAAATAAACTAACCCCATATATTAGCCTGTAGAGAATGCATAGAATAATATATATACGTTGTCATTAATTGTTGATATCCTCTTGAAAGAAATATTAGTGATGTGGAACCCATGGTACAGGTAAGAAACACATTTTATTGAAACCTTTATTTTCAATATCCTAATGTAATATTTTATTTTCTTGAAGGAAAAAGATAACTGGTTCATCCCAATGAGTCGTCATTTTTTAGGCCTGCAACAACTCCCATTAGATTTTCCTATTCTAGGAAAATTAAATGGGACACCCTATTAAATTTCTACATAAAATTTGAAGCATATGAGTAGTTCCTCGGGTCTAAGTATTCTTGTGATCATCATAGAGGAATAACACCATTCACCTTCAATCTTGGATTCTCAATAATCCTCTTTTTAACCATGGATTGTATGAAACTTTTTTATTTTATTTTCAAACATGTTTCAATATCAAAGCTTATTTGAATTTGGTCATTCTCTTAATCAAATGCAAGGTGTCATAATATTCCTTCAATCCACAAGCCTATCGGATTATTTTCATCGAACTCTTTCCATCAGAAATATTGTTCATCCTATTCATAAGAACTTTCCGAAGCCCAAATCTTGGAAGACCATCAAAATCCCCTCTTCAAATTTTTCTCTGTAAGAATGTCAAATTACATTTCCAAGCAGTTTCTTATGAAAGTATTTTACCGAAGTCCTATCAGGTGTTACTTGTCAAACCACCTCCTTTCAAAATGTTAAAATGGCTAATTCCCTTCCAATGAGGTTTTCTAAAAAACCTACTTTCAGAAATACCTTTTCAAAAATTCTCCTAGCGATGACTTTTCCTACTTAACCCTTCTCGCGAGCTTATATTTTAATGTTTATATTTTATTTATTTGGATATTCCTTTTTTTGGTTAGTTATAAGGGTTTTTTTATTATTTAAGGT
>JASDQU010104012.1:239165-252798 GCA_032191745.1 Picea mariana | reverse complement strand
TGTAATACTTAGATTCATTGTGTAATATATAGATATAGATTTGTTGTATACTATATAGATTCGTTGTGTAATAGATAGATGTAGATTCATTGTATAGAAAATGTATAAGTTCGTTGTGTAATATGTACAGGATCACTGTCAGTAAAATCACTATTAAATAAATCTATCAATCAACATGCAATCAATCCATAACATCGTTGTCCAATAATGCTACCAATATAATCGTTGCCTAGCAATTCTATGTGTTTTCAACAACATTAAAAATGCAGGTATCGATCAATTGTGTCCATGATATTAATTTGTACCTAGAATTCGATGTCAACAACATTAAAAATACAGGTATCCATGATATGCATGATATTAAAAATTCTACTTAGAATTTGTTGTCAGCAACCATAAAAACACAAGTATCCATCATATCCATGATATTAAAAATGCTACCTAGAATTCGCTGTCACAAAATTAAAAACATAGTCATTCAAGTATAAATTTATTGCCATTCAAAGTATAACTTCGTGGTCATCCAGATGTTAAAAGCACAACCATTCAAAGTATAAATTTGCTGTCAAAATTTATTGTCAATCAATGTGCTATCAATCAATAAAATTGTTGTCCAATGATGTTATCTAACCATAATCATTAAGGGAAAACGTTGTGTAATCAAGGTGATTTTATTAAGGTGAAGCAAGTGACTGGGAGAAATTAAATAGGTGATTTTTTTTTATTCCAAATGAGTTTAATCCAAGGGAGGATGCATAGCATGGTTTAATCCACAAGGAAAACAAATTCAGATATAGACACATATAATGGTTAGTCAACAGTAAAACCGAATTCATACTCTCATCAGTTAAAAGACCTTGATGCACTAAAGGATACCATAACCTTTAAACTATAATCATTCCATCCAAAAAGAAAGCAGGTGATGAATCCACGAAGAAAAATGAAAAGAATATAAGTTTGTAGCAAGAAACAATCAATCACAGGAGTTAATCATTCAAAAAGAAGGCACAAAGATTAATCATTCAGCAGTGAATCATTTAAAAATGTAGAGATACTGATTCACAAGGAGGGCACAAAGATTAGAGATCAATGATAAAATAAAAACGCTAAGATAAGTAAGGGATGAATAGCTGGGATAAATTTATCCTTCACTTATTGTCCATGCACAAGAAAGAAGGGAATTTGAATCTATAGATCTTTAAATACCAAAGTGACAACCGTTGATTCAGCTCCTAGCCGATGGATTAGACATAGACTAATAACTTAAGGATAAGGGACAGAATATAAAAGAACAATTTTCCTTCGTATTAATCAATAAAACAAACACAGAGAAGTCATTGCAATTAGAGTTTGAAATTGCCATGGAAAATCAATTCAAAATACAACGAGCATAAGGCTGGTATTAATTTAAGTTCTTTGATCATAAAACATTGGACTCATCAAGACAATTGTTCAAAATAAAAATGAAATCCCTGGATAGTGTTACACTGAATAAAACATAATCTTTAACACAGTAGAGTACATTACTGAAGGCACAACAAAAATAATTAAACTATCGTTCAATAAAAATATACAAATGCATACCGTATCCAAATGCGAAATCTCCCTGTCATTGTCCTACGCGCGCTCCGTCTAGCTCTCACTTTCCAATCGATGTGACCGCACCAGTACCTCCCAGCCAATGTTAGGGGTACTCTTCTTCCCTTTGATCCCCCATAGCTGCAAAGGGTCCATGCACACAATACCAAAGAATGCTAACACCCAACTCACCTCACAAGGTCGAGATACCACCCATTACTCGAGCTGGGTATCCCAACTCCCACAAGAGAAAGTTCAGTCAAGGTAAAATTTCAGCATTGTAATGTTACACAAAAAGATGAGATCCATACTCCTCCTCCATCCTTTTTATAGAGTTTTTAAGTAATTAGTTTCTCAAGTTCTCAATAATCCCTTTTCGAGTTACTTAATTTCAAAGACCTCCCCCATACACATGTCACTCAATCTCTTAGTTGCACCAAAAAATCAATTTTATTAATTAATTAAATAATCCTATTTCCCTCATCCACCTAAGAGCATTCGTAAAAAAGCTTCTCGGTGTCCCAAAACTCCCTTATACTTCTTAAATGGCTTATGCCTTACTTAAATCCTAGTTGATTTCATAATTACCAAGTTCCAAAGGCAATATTCCTTACTAAGTTAGACATTCATCTTTTTCTTTACATTTCCCCTTTCCTTTAAGTTTCCTATTTCTTTTGAGTTTCCCCCTTTTTCCTTTTTAACTAAAAATCAATTTAGCAAGTGTAGATAAAACAACCATTTACCATTTTCCTTTTTAGTTAAAAATTAATTTAGCAAGTGTAGATAATAAAAAAAAAAAAACATTTACCCTCTTTTCTTTTTAACTAAAACTTTAAATTAGCCGATGTAGATAAAAACAACCACTACACCTTTTTTAAAATTTAATCCTCCATTATAATTTTGACTTTAATAAATAAGTTTGAATTTCTTATCCCCCTTCTTGTTACATGTTTATATATATATATATATATATATATATATATATATATATATATGACCACATGTTCTACTTATACCTAGGTTTTAATTTCACTAGGTTGGGCGACATTTTTATTAGGAAAAATTGTTTTTAAACCCATGTTATCACATCATTCATTTTAAGGCCAACTAGGTTTATTCACTTACCCATTTATGTGCCCTTCTGGATGCACTACGTGCTCCAAGGGTGCCACTCACTTCTTGACTGACTTTGGTAGATGCCAAACCCATGGAGTCAAAACTCTGCCATGTGATATTGTGGGAGACTAAGGGCCTCTAAGGAATAAGGCCCCTGTCTTATTGAGTGCCCCTTAGAATCATCATGAGCGACTGTCACAGTCTTCCCTCATGGAATCGTGGGTCTTCTTGAACTAGGTAATCATTAATCTATAGTTCGATCCATGACGGGAGTGCTAGTAGGTTGTGGCAGGGCTGCTACCACACCTCTCCCTCAATGTATATGGTTTTCCTGCATGACCCCTCTACTCCACATGTGAATCCGGTCGAAAAGCTATCATGAGCCTACATCCATAAACAAATCATGTGAGCAATAGTACTCAATCATCATAACATCTAATAATATGTACATATGTCACATCAACAACATTCAAACCTGAATAGTCCATTCCCTGAATCGATCCGGAGTCCAAAGGGGTTTGATTGATGCCTCTGCATTCTTAATGTCCAAATTCCTGTACACTCAGGAGGACCCAATCTATAACACATGTCTTTGTAAATAAAACAAAATAACATATCATCATATCAATAATATCTCATGATCACAATCAAATGACCAATACTAGAATAATATGGATCACTTGCAAGCAAGTGTCCTCAAAGATTAAGTTCGCTCAGAGTGCACAAGAGAGGGATGTTGCATACACCCCCTCTTGGTTTAAAATTCGTCCCGAAGTTTCATAGTATATAAGTGCCGAAATAAAGTATATCACGGTATCATAAGTCTATCTATCAAAGAAAAAATGGAAACTATTGATGCATACCATATGTGTCCTCCTAGGTCATCGAGTGTGGACTATAGTTGTCCCACTATACCTTGACCTAATCTAATGTTCAATGATGTAGATGTCAAATGTGATGGTCCAGGATGTATATTGGCTCTGTCGTGAGTGCACCCACATCAAATACCTGCAAGGAAATCATGTCAATAACATGTGTAGGATCACTAATATAATGTCTTAAAACAGATACATGAAAAAGATCATGCATACTCCTTAAAGAATCAGGAAAGGCTAGTTGATAGGCCATGGGCCCCTTCTTGTCCACAATCTTGAAAGGTCCCATGAACCTAGCAGCGAGTTTAGCACCCTTTCTAAACTTGATCAAACTCTTATTAGGTTTCACCTGCAAGAATACTCGATCGCCAACATCATAACCACGATCGACATGATGCGCATCGGCATAACACTTTTGTTGATCCTATGCTTCCTTGATGCTTTGTCTTATATTTTTCATTTGATCTTCCATTTCTTGGATCACTTCTGGTCCCACTCAAACCCTATCCTCAAGCCGATCCCATCTCAAAGGTGTCTGACACGGTCGCCCATAAAGAAACTCGAAAGGTGCCATCTTAATGGTGCTTGATAATTGTTGTTATATGTAAATTCTACCAGTGGGAAGAATTCTTCCCAATTCTTTTGTTAGTCCATAATGTACATGCGCAACATATCCTCCAAGATTTAGTTTTTTCATTTAGTCTACCTGTCTATCTCTGGGTGATATGTGGTACTAAAGTTGAGTTTGGTTCCCAAGGCCTCTTGGAAACTAGTCCAAAATCATCTACTTCGGATATAATCCTCTTAGGCATGCCATGCAGCCTCAAAATCTCATTGATGAAGACTCTAGGTATGTCACGTCTCTAATACATTGTACTCATAGGAATAAAATGAGCACTCTTCATTAGAGTGTCAACTACCAAAAAAATCGAGTCATGTCTCCTTGTCTTCAGTGGCACTCTAAAAATGAAATCCATTGAAATGACCTCCCATTTTGATTCCAAAATAGCGTGTGGTTGTAGTAATCTTGTAGGATGTCTATTTTCATCCTTCACCTAATAACATTCAAGACATCTTGCCACATAGCTGACTATGTCTACCTTCATTACTTTCGAGAAGAATAAGGGTTTAACATCTTCCCTCATCTTCGTGACTCCCGGGTGAGCCATGTATACTACCTTGGGAACCCAACTTAAATTTAGTACCGCATATCACCGAGAGACAAAAGGGAAGACTATATGAACAAACCAAATATTGGAGGATATCTTGTGTATGTACGTGATGGACCAACATAAGAATTGGGAAGAATTCTTTCCACTGATAGAATTTACATATAACAACAGTTATAAAAGAACCATTAAGATGATGCCTTTCGAGTTTATTTATGGGCGACTATGTCAGATGCCTTTGAGTTGGGATCGGCTTGAGGATAGGGTCCTGGTCGAAACAAAAGTGATCCAGGAAATGGAACATCAAATGCACAGTATAAGACAAAGGATAAAGGAAGGGTAGGATCGACAGAAGAGTTATGTCGATGCGCATCAAGTCGATCGTAGTTATGAAGTTGGAGATCGAGTATTCCTATGGGTGAAACCGCATAAGAGTTTGATCAAGTTTGGATAGGGTGCTAAAATATCTCCTAGGTTCGTGGGACCTTTCGAGATTGTGGAAAGGAAGGGGCCCATGGCCTATCGACTACCCTTGCCTAATTCTTGAGGCGTATGCATGATGTTTTTCATGTATCTATTTTGAGACATTATATTAGTGATCCTACACATGTTTTTGACATGAGTTCCTTGCAGGTATCTGACGAGGGTGCACTCATGTCTGAGCCAATATGCATCATGGACCATCACATTCGATAGTCATTATGTCGAACATTAGATCAGATTAAGGTCCAGTGGGACAACTATAGTCTGCACTTGATGACCTGGGAGGATACATATGATATGTGTCAGCAGTTTCCATTTTGTTGATAGCTAGACCCATGATATTATGGTGCAATTTATTTCGACACTTACATACTCTGAAACTTTGGAACAAAGTTTGAAACAAGAGGGGGTGTATGTAACATCTCGTTCTTATGCGCACTGATAATGATCTCGATAATTATACTATTGGTTGTTTTGATAATGATTATGACATATTATGGATTTGATGATATGTTATTTTGTTGTATTTACCTAGACAAGTGCTATTGATTGGGTTCTCCTGAGTGTGAAAGACTCTGAAATTTGAGGATGTAGAGGCATCAATGAAACCCTTGGACTCCAGATTGATCCAAGGAGTGGACTATTGGGGTTTGAATGTTGTTGATGTGACATATGTACATATGCTTAGATGTTATGATGATTGATTATTATTGCTGACATGATTCGTTGATGGATGCAGGCTAATGATAGCTTCTCGACCAGACTCAGATGTGGAGTAGAGGCATCATGCATGACAACCAGAGACATTGAAGGAGAGGTGTGGTAGTAGCTCTATCATAGCCTACTAGTAGTCCTACCATGGCTCGAATTGTAGGTTAACAATTACATAGTTCGAGAAGACCCACAATGCCATGAGAGAAGACTGTGGCAGTCTCTCACGATGATTCTAAAGGGCACGCAATAAGGCAGGGGCCTTATTCCTTAGAGCCCTTTAGACTCCCACAAGATCACCTGGTGGAGTATTAACTCCATGGGTTTGATGTCTACCAAAGTCAGTCAAGATGCGAGTGGCACACTTGGATCACGTAGTGCATCTTTAAGGGCACGCCATGCAAGAAAAACAAAAAGGGGTGAGTGGCACCCTTGGAACACGTTGTGCATCTTGAAGGATGTTGGCAAATTCAGTTAACAGATAGCGAATCAGAGTATACTTGTCATTGATGGAAAGTACAGTTGTGGTTGTAGTGATGGTTTGAGTACAATAGCAATGAATAGTAGCGTAGCAATAATCGGGAGGAGAAGAGTCAGTGACCGTTGGATCCCATTCAATTTTTCTGAAAGGCCGACAGTCGTCAGATCTGTAGAAGCTGCGAGGGAGATAAGCCATCGGGAGATCGAAGTTCTCACGGTCGTGAGAACCGAGAGAAGCTCGACAGGAGGCTTCATCGGAGAATTGGGGATCGAGATTTTGAAATTCCCAATTCACTTGTCAACAAGAACCCTGAAATCATGATATACGATTTCGTGATTTAATCACAGATGTTAAAGCAAGAATGAGATCTGGACCATTGATTTTCTTCATCGGAGAATCGGGGATCAGGACTTTGAAATGTCCAATTCACTTTTCAACAAGAACCCCGAAATCACAATATGCGATTTCGCGATTTAATTGCAGCCGTTAAAGCAAGAATGAGATCTGGACCATTGATTTTCTTCATCAGAGAATCGGGGATCGGGACTTTGAAATGTCCAATTCACTTGTCAACAAGAACCCCGAAATCGCGATATGCGATTTCGCGATTTAATCGCAGCCATTAAAGCAAGAATGAGATCTGGACCATTGATTTTCTTCATCAGAGAATCGAGATATCGGAGATCCCGGGAGAAAAGGTTTCGTGCATTGGAAAATCGCGATACGTGATTTCCCGATAAGGCCTAGGAGTGTGGGGCCACACCGACTGTCAGGAGGACAGGTGGCAGATTTTAGCGACCGACGAAAGGACCGTTGACAGGTCAACGACTGGGACCCATTGGATGATCGAGAATCACGCGGGTGTATGCATTGAAGCATCACAAACCCTGTAGCCCCGACGGGGTAAGGTTGTGGTCACGTAGTGACGGTCACGTTGACTGGAGATAAGCTCGGGAGGGCTAGCGTATGAAAGGAGCGTCGGGATTTGGACGATCAGGAATCACGCGGGTGTATGCATTGAGGCATCACAAATCCCATAGCCCCGACAGGGTAAGGTTGTGGTCACGGAGTGACGGTCACGTTGACCGGGAGCTAAGCTCAGGAGGGCTAGCGTATGAAAGGAGCGTCGGGATTTGGACGATCGAGAATCCCGTGGATGTATGCATTGAGGCATCACAAACCCCGTAGCCCCAACGGGGTAAGGTTGTGGTCACGGAGTGACGGTCACGTTGACCAGGAGCTAAGCTTAGGAGGGCTAGCATATGAAAGTGTTGAAACCTGATTTAAAAGGCAAGAATAATGAAGATTATCCAACGGTGCGGATAAGGTTTGAATGTGATTAGAGGGTTGTTGTTCTTTCTCACACATTAACTCTTTCAGTTCAAATTCGTTAGTGAAACAGACTCATAATTGCAAATTATTTGTCGATCAGTTGGCGTTTCAGTTGGCTGAATAGTTGTCGTCAGTTTCTCCAAGGAGTTGGGAAGTTGAAACGTTGTGCCCGTGTGTATAAAAGAAGACGAAACAAACTATGTCTGGTTGGCAGTTATGGTGAGGAAAGGAATGAAAAAGTAAGGAAGAACACAGAAGAGGATGAGTGGTAGGAAAGGAAGCATATGTGCAGAGTGAAATGAAACGCAGAGAAGAATAGCAGAGCAAGAGAAAACGCAGAGCAGAATAGAAGAACAGATCAGTCTTACAGAACAGAAAAAGGAAGGTAAGAATTGGTTTATCTGGAAATTGTCTGTGTATTCATTATTCATTATTTTTATATTTTAGGGAGGTTGGGAGGTGCTCGAGAGGATTGTTGTCCTCATAGGTTCAAGTGGGAGCTTGAACACAGGAAGTTGTAGCTTCCATCTGGTTGTATCCAGAGAAACAAGGGTGGCAGGGTGGTGCTAGGGAGAACAAGTGTTCTCTGTTATACAGGTTGGAGCCTGTGTAACTGGAAGTTGTTGCTTCCATCCAGTGGGTGCTGGAACATTTAGGAAGTTGGTGCTTCCATCCAGTTGGTGTTGGAATATTCAGGGAGTTGTTGCTTCCTTCTAGTGGGTGCTAGAGAAACCAGAGAGTTGGAGCTCTCNCAAGTTGCAGCTTGTAAAACAGAGGTAGCAGCCTCACATTGAGTTGGTGCTCAATTATAAATGATGTAAAGAACTGAAAAAAGACTGCCTATCATTTCGAAGAAGAAGAGGTTTTCTCCCTTTATGGGTTTCCTCATGAAATTTGTCTCTGTGTGTACTTTATGTGTGACTGATGGTCTTTACTTTTACTGTCCATATGTTGTATATTGTCGATGATCACTTGAAGAAAGATTAATAATATTTAAAATCTATAAAATTGTTTAAGCTCATAAACAACTGATTCACCCCCCCCCTCTCAGTTGTTTTAGTATTTCCAAAAAAGGAAATTTCGCGCAATGAAAACAGAATGAGGCGAGTGGCACCCTTCGAGCATGTACTTTGTCCTGAAGGGAAAATCGTGATTTTCACTGATAAGTTAATAAACCTAGTACCTTGAAAATAGTGACTCCTTAGGACCTTGTCGACCTTAAATAGATATTGGAATGAGTAAAAAATTTAATAACTAAAAGTTCCCTTAAAATTTAAAACCAAGGTCTAAGTAGAACGTGTTGTCAAAATAAATAAATAACATGTAACAAGAATGGGGGTAAGAAATTCAAACTTATTTATTAAAGTTAAAATTATAATGGAGGATTGAATTTATTAAAAGGGAAAATGCGTGTTTTATCTACACTTGCTAATTTGATTTTTAGTTAAACCAGAAAAACAGGGAAAATTAAAAGAAAAAGAAAAGTTAAAAGAAAACAGAAGCTCAAAGAAAAAGGGAAACATACAGAAAAAGGGAAACTTAAAGAAAAAGTGGAATGTCTAACTTAGTAAGGATTCTAGCCTTTGGGACTTTCTAATTATGAACTCAACTAGGAATTAGGTAAGGAGTAAGTTATTTAAGATTTGTAAGGGAATATTGGGACATCGAGGAGTATTTTTAGGAATGCTTTTGGGTGGGTGAGGGAGATAGGAATAATTAATTTATTAATAAAATTGATTTTCTGGTGCAACTAGGGGATCCGGTGACATGTGTACAAGGGAGGTTTTTTTAAATTAATTAACTGGAAAAGGAATTTAATGCGAATTTGGGAAACTAATTACTTAAAAACTTTATAAAAAGGATGGAAAAGGAGGAGTATGGATCTCATCTTTATGTGTAACGTTACGCTGCTGAAATTTTATCTTAACTAAACTTTCTATTGTGGGAGTTTGGATACCCAACTTGGGTAATGAGTGGAAGCTTGATCTTGCAAGGCGATATGGGTGCTACCATTCTCTGGTTTTGTGTGCATGGAACCTTTGTGGCTCAAGGGGATCGGAGGGAAGAAGAGTACCCCTAGCGTTGGCTAGGAGGTACTAGTGAGGTCACATTGGTTGGAAAGTAGGAGCTGGATGGAGCGCACCCAGGACAACGAATTCAGAGCATTAACATTTGGCTATGGTATGCATGTGTATATTTTTATTGAATGGTAGTTTAAATATTTTTACTGGACCTTCATTAATGTACTTCTATTATATTAAAGTTTATGTTTAATCAGCATAACACTATCTAGCAATTTCATTTTTATATTTAAGCGAGCTGTCTTGATAATCCCAGTGTTTTATGATCAGAGAAATTAAAGTCACCCCAGCCTTATGCTCATTGTATTTGAATTGACTTCCCATGGCGAACCAAAACTTTGATTGCAATGACTTCTTTGCGTTTGTTTTTATTGATTTAGACGAAGAAAAAAATTGTTAAATTTTATCTCTTGTCCCTTATCTTTAAGTTATTTGTTTGTGCCTAAGCAGTCGGCCAGGTGCCTAATCAACTGTATTCACTCTAGTGTTTAAGACTGATATTTAAATTCCCTTCTTTCCTATGTATGGATAATAAGTGAAGGATGAATTTTTCCCATCTATCTATCCCTTACTTATCTATATGCTTTTCTCTTATGATTAATCTTTAATCTTTGTGTTTATGTCAATGAGTATCCTTGCATTTGGAATGATTCATTTCTGAATGTTTAACCACTATGTTTCCCTGTGAATGATTTTCTCTGCATTTGGAATGATTCATTTATGAATGTTTAACCACTACATTTTCCCTGGGAATTATTTTCTTTGCGTTTGGAATGATTCATTTCTAAATGTTTAACCACTATGTTTTCCTTGTGAACGCTTTTCTCTGCATTTGGAATGATTCACTTCTGAATGTTTAACCACTGCATTTTCCTTGTGAACGAATATCTATGTATTTTTGTTTGCTTCTTCTCTGAACGATTAATCTTTGTTTTTTTGTGAATGATTATCTGCGTTCAACTTATCTATCCGTTCCTTTTATATCTACGTTCAATTATCTCTTCCCTCAATATATCTTTCCATGCAAACAACTCAAAAGAACTCTGTGAATTCATTCCATTTTTGTGTTAACCAACTTATCTCTGCACTTTCGGTTATGGATATTCTTTGCGCCCTTCTCAAAATTTCACTCAGAGATTTTCCTTAAATTTTATGGTTTTCAACAATTTTACAGTGAGCGAATTACCAGTATTTTTGGGAGAGATTAATATGACGACTGATACTAAGATTGAGCGATTACTGTAATTTTTATAGAGTGTAATTTCTCCCTTGAAATGTAATTCAATAATGATGTATTTACACAATGATTTTTATGATATTTACACAACGATTTTTATTATATTTAGACAACGATTTTTGTAATATTTAGAGAACATTTTTTGTAATAATTAGACATCGATTTTTGTAATGTTTTAGACAACGAATTTTTCTAATATTTAGACAACGATTTTTGTAATGTCTACACAACGATATATATTACATTGTGTTTGACAATGATTTTAATTCTAGACATACGGTTATTAATGGGTAGTGATTTAACATTGTTGACAGTAAATATTTGACAACGAATGTATATATATTATAGACAATGATTTATATAATTTATAAACAACTTTATCATTTCTTTTATAGACAGTGAATCATTGTTAAGAAGCGATTTCATAATGGACTGGATATAGTAATATAATACCATAATGGGGAGTGATATAGGGATAGCAATATATATATCATTTTTTAGACAGTAAATCATTGCTAAATAGCGATCTCAGAAATGCAATGGATAGCAGTAATATAACAACATTAATGGATGGAAAATTTATTAGACAATGATTTTATATGTTGATTAGACAATGATTTTATTGATGATAGCATATTGTTAGATAGCATATTGTTAGTTAGCATATTATTGTTAGATAGCATAATGAATTCTGGACAACCATTTTAAACCGACAATTAAGATGAGGTGGAAGTTCTTTTAATGACTAAGAAAACCCCTTGAATTCATGTTCTTAATATATTAATTTACTTTTTTTATGATGGTAAAAGTTATTTTGGCTTAACAAAATGTAACTACTAATTTCTTGTATCACCTATGATTAAGCTAGCCTTCAAATAAAATTCTATTGTATAGAGAATTAAAATAAAATATCCTTGTGCATGAGTTTTTGATATTATTCAATTATTTATGATTTTCAGTGTGGGAGACTTTGTTGATAAAAGTGCCTCTTAAGATAACAAGAAATCCTTCGGCTACTTGCACAATTTAATTATTGAATGATGTCATCTTGCGTCTTCTAGACTTTTGATTGGGTGCTTGTGTATAATCTTCGTGTATTTTTTACAGTTAAATTGGTCTCCTAATGCATTGGATTTTTCTTGGCTTATTGGTCTAGATACAACATGGATTACTGTCACGCCCATTAATGGGAATGTTTAATGGGTTATGTTATGTTGTGCATGGGTTATGTTAAAAAATGACCATTTAATCGGAAGCTTGATCATCGCATTGCACCTAAAATTGTAAAAATATACGATATTTTTGCAGAACAGAAGGAAATGAAGAAAATTGGGGGAAAGTGAAAGTAAAAAAAGAAAGAGAAATATCAAAAAAGGTGAAAATTCATACATTGTCGTGTGGAAGAAAAGTTTAATTCTATTCAATTTTCCATATTGGGAGGTATGTACACTCTACCCACACTAACTATAGGTAATTATTAAATGTATGATGCTTGAAGTATTTCAGTATGTTTATATGCTTTATTTGAATCTATTTTTTAGTTTTTCCTCCATATTATCATAAATTAATTTTTATATGGTTGGATGTAGAAACTCCTAGTACGCCACACTTTAGATGTTAGGCATATAGAAAAAAATGTATATGAAAGTATTTTTGGGAAGCTTCTAAAAGAAAATAAAAGGATGGAAAAAATTCTCGTGGTGACTTACAACAATTGGGTATAAGGAGATCACTATGGCCACAAGGTCAAGGAAAAATAATATTTCTTCCACCTACACCACACACTCTTTCAAAAAAAGAGAAAGAGACACTTCGTGTTGTTTTGTTCACATTAAAAGTGCCTAATGGTTATATTTCAAAAAATAGAATTCATATATCTATGGAAGAGCTTAAGTTTCATAACATTAAATCACATGATTTCCATGCTCTCATTATAATATACCTCAAAAATTGTCTAAAAAAATAAATTTGTTTGTATAAATATTCTTGAATAGTTCGAGATTCAAGCAAGTAAGCTTTATGTTATAAGGCTTGAGTCTGAAAGTTTGCAAGAGTCCTTACTGTCATCGACTGTCATTACCATTCAACTTAAAGTTTTCTGATCGACGATAAGTGTTTACTCCTCATTTCAATGTTTATTTCAATTCCTGTAATTATAATTACTTTCCGATTTGTTTGTACTTATAACCATTACCACAGTCTTAACAACACATACGACTCTGTAAATTTAGGACCAAATCCTTACGCATTAGACCCTGCAAATAACCCATTACCATATGTTTACAATACAAACGACTTTGGGGGTTGATGGTCTAGGCCTCATGTGTTAGTCCATACACATAATCACACGATGAAAATGACCAAACAAATTTAGGTAAAAGTAGAGTATTAGTCTATACTCCTCTGCGAAAGTTTAAATATAAACAGACCCTATAGTCTTCTTTTTTGAAATATCTAGATACAGGATAGGGGTTAGGTAAGGCCTTCAGGTTAAACTCAGAGAACAAATATTTCATACTCCTTCGATCATATTCAATTCACCTGCACTGTTGGACTGCAAGTACTAGGTC
>JASDQU010104012.1:211857-225097 GCA_032191745.1 Picea mariana | reverse complement strand
TTTGCGATCATCCTGTCCAAGCTCTTGATCTTCTGCTTGCCCTTGCAGCGACTGTCATCTTGTAGTTCATCCCACCACAATGTTGCATGTCCCTTCAAGCGTGTAACAACATGCTTGACTTTCTTGTCTTCTTCGACATCCTCATAGTCGAAGTATGTATCTAGAGCTCTAATCCAGTCTAGAAGCTCCTCTGCATCCAAGTTTCTCTCGTAAATTGGAATGTCCATCTTTGCTCTTGCACCCATCCTGGCAATAGCGTTGATCAAACGCTCATTTGATGCATCTTCAGCTGCAACTTCCTCTTCATGTTCAGCCTCAACTTCACTTTCAGAATCACTTAGATCCCTAGCACTGGTTGTGCATCTTTGAGCTATCTCCATGTCTTCGAGTCTTGCTCGAAGATCACACATTTGTCTCTCCATGACTGGATCTGTTACCTGCCTGCCTCTTCTTCTCTGCACCTCCCTATCCTCTGGATCGGGTGACTGTCTTTCTCTCCTCAGTGGCATGGCAAATTCTCTTTTTCCTTTTCTACTACAGAAAGAAAAGAATCTTTATGTGCTCTGATACCACTTTGACGCAAGTGTGCCCATAGGCACGTCCGCTCACAGGATCTTCTTCTTCCGTGGCCCGAAGAACTCTAAGGCTCTTCTATTTCCCTATCGGGAAATCTGCACCCACATAACACTTCGCACGATTCCCCCTCTCTTTACTTATCAGGGAATCAGACTTCGCGACTTCGCGAGTTCAGTGGTCGAGCGCTGCACTCTCGAATCCCCGAGACCCGATGCAAGTCAACGCTGACCCTTCCTTTGCCCTATCGAGACTTCTCCTATCGCAATTTTGCCACTCGCGATGCCAAACAACTAGTATCCCTGACTCCCAATGCCCGATGCACTGAAACTCCGACACACATGCGAGTCAACTATTCAATCACCGCTTCACTCTATCGGCACTTCGGGGTTCGCGGTATCACGAATCCTGATGAAATGTTTTCAATACTTCTCTCTGCAAACCTCCGATAGCTCGTGCCACCTGTTCTCCACTCTCCGACTCTGTTGTGGCCCACACACTATCCTTTTACTGTCAAGATATCACATATTGTGATTTCATGATTCCCGTTGAAATGTTTTGGAGTTTCGATCCACGAAACCCCGATACACGATTTCACGTGTAAATCCGACGGCCCCTGTGGCTCGAATCAACGGCTCTTCCCCTCCTGAGCTTTGAACCTTTTGATGCTTCTGCTATAATCTCCCTGCTTCTCCACAAGATCCAACAACCCACGAAAATTCACGGATTCTCCTCAAAGAATTCTGACCATCCGTTCCTCCTTGGCGATTCCTACGAATAACCAAGTATCCTTCTATCAACTCGTCACCCTTTGTGCAAACTTACGACATTTCTGCAAACTTCCAAGGCACGACTCCTCTGCATTTTCCTTCAACAAATTCGAATGCCTATCCCTCCTGAGCTTTTCCCACAACCTTCAAGTCCTTCAGGAAAACTCTTATGTGCACTCCTTGTGGAAAATCTTCAACCACATCTAAGTGTTGAAGTCCCTCGAATCTGCGCACACCTACAGCAGCAGTCCTTCACTTCTTGCTCAGGTTCCCAACCCTGAACTTCCCTCAGCCTGTGCACTCCTTGCACGGCTTCTGTGCCCAACTGCACTTCTGGGATGAATGAGAACAAAAGCTATCTCTATCTGAACCCTCTGTCAATGCACTCCTTGCGGACACTTCAACTGCACTCCTTGCAGGAATTCTCTGGCTCAAATAGAGAAACAATTGAAACTCATTCCTTCTTCCTCTCAGACTTCAATTCAAACATGAAATCACATACACAGCATATAAAAGCAAATGTATCATAGGAAGCAACCATTCATGAGCATATCAACATCAATACATAGAGAATAGACACAAAACCATGAATCTGAATCAATCTCTCTTCTATTAATTCAAATATGTGTACATGGGTGTTCTTCACATAGCTCTCTGCATACTCTTGCTCTTCCTTCCTTGATAATGTTACAATGCACAATGAGGGTGTCTATATCTTGTTTCCCTCTTGCGCTCTACAACCGTCTAATCTAGAATTAAATTTCTATCTACCTTACATTAACTACTTTAAATGCCTTCTACCTACTAAGGACGAGAGAAATCCGCTCAAGGTCCATTTACAATATACAAGTGTGCTTTATCTTAATGGCTCATTTAATATTTGCGCAACAATCCCTAAGTGTTTTCAAAATTTATGCTGGCTTGTCCAGTTGTCCTCCGCTTCCACGCTGGCTCGCTTGATGTGGGAGATGCTCCTGCATCAACCCATTATTGGACTCACAAATTAGAATAATCACGAAGTGCATTTATTATTCATATGATACAAGTATAAGTAAAATTCATATTACCTTTGGATTCATCTTCTAATGTATCTTGGACTCATAATGATTGTTTACATATTTTAACATTTCATATTCTTTCTCCAAGTAACACTAATGTATTGCATTTCCAACATTCCCCACTTTAATATGAAGGGGTGTATGTGAGTCCATAAAGAGAGATGAATTCTAGAAATGTGCAGCTGAAATATGGAAGTGAACACTGCCAATGTCTGAATGTGCTCTATAAATATGGTGGTTCTAGGATGACCATAAACTAGATGGCTATAAAAAGTTGATGTATTATACTAAAGGTGATGTTGGTTTAAGGAATACCACAAACCAATGGTGGTTTACAGATGACCACAAACTATGGAACTTGTCTCTAAGGTTCAATGGTTCCCGTAACATTTCCTTAGTTAGATACAATATGAATTTGATGTATTCTACTAAATTGAAGTGTTATTGAATGCTGGTTTAAAGATGACCATAAACTATTATGTAGAAAAATTTTAATGTATTATACCAAGTGTAGGTTTAATGAAAACTGAAAAACATTTTCTAGTAGAAGGTGTAAGTCTTGTACTAAGTTGTGGTTTAAGGAAAACCACAAACCAATCTAGTGGTAAATCATGCTCACTTGTTACTGCTCAATTGATAAGACTTCAAAAATTGAATCCTAATTATCAATCATTGATGTTGTTCCCCTGGTCAGGGACAAGGTGAGAATATGCAAATCATTTCACTATAAGATGTGTCAATACATGAGAATGATTTCTATGGTATGATTGAGATATCTTATTGACTATTGATGACCGTCACCAAGAACTCATCCACCCCTAATGGTTCTTTACTTTTGCAAATTTCTTGTTGTTAGAACATATATTTGAAGGATATTTTTTCTTTCCACAATGATCGCAAGGATGAATATCAAAGCACTAATCTTCCATGTGGCCGAATCACTGACAATCTTGGCATTTCAGAATATGCTCTTGAATTAGAGAAATTGAATGTGAACCTTCTTCTAGAAATTAAACACTTTCAAACTGGATCGACTTGGTATAACCTGGAATACGAAAGGTGACTTCCTTTTCATATATGATACCTGATATGTTCTTGTGTTACAAATTTCTTCCCAATGTATGATGACTGTCTTGGAAAGAAAAGGTTGATATTCATCTACATTCATATATGAAGTTGGCTCACTAAGATTATTTTGTATTGTCTATTGATCTAAATTGACCTCATCATATTCTTTGAAAATATGGTTGTTTTGAAAAAGGACTAGTTCATAATGTTGTCAAATATTCTTTCACTCAAGTGCATCATGAATAATTCAAGTATGAGTTTGAACAAGTCTAACTTTGGCTTGTGAAACTTGGAAGAAAGTTACAAAAGTCTGCATATTTTCTTTGTTAGTGGTGATTGCATTCTCAACATAAGAGAGTATTAGAGTGTTCAATAACCCTAATAATTACTCAACTCGATCCATTTAAATATAGAATTAGAGTCAAAGGTTTCTTGCAACTATGCACACTATACAATGAAAACAACACCAATGAGGGGTGTCGTATTCTACCGAAAATGCACCCATTTATGATGTAACTCAACAAACCACATTGAACTATTCAAAAGGTTGAAGGAGAAATCCACCCAATAGAGATATTCAACTTGCTAAAAAAATAAACTCAATTCAATTATGCTTCAATAGGAGAGAGGTACATAGATACCTTCTAGGTTTTGACCACCAGTCATCATGGATGTACAATTTATTCGAAATTCTTGTTAGAAATAAAGAACTTTGGATCCCTTCACATAAACAACAAGGATATTAATGGATATTTTGATAAAAAGTAAAAAGGGCCACAAAATATTAGTTAAAGCAATGGCTAGACTACACTTCCTTTAAGTTGTATCCCATAGGGATGTGATTTTGTTGGTCAGAAATTAATTTACAATGCATTTATTGTGCTATGAGAATATCCAAATGCAAGGTTGGCAATATAGCTTTCTCTACAAGTCAGACATGACCCCAAAAATTGTTAGTGTTTAAATTTACTTTGACATAAAATGTGCTCCTAACCAATAACAAACTTATGACCTTGCTTGAATTGTAATCGATAGAGAGTCAAATATGACCCTACAAAATGTGCTCCCAAACAATAACAAACTTACGACCTTGCATAAATTGTAATAGACATAGTTGTTTGAGTCTACAGATATAGTGTAAGTGACTAGTGAGAGGACCAGTTGTTGGGAATACTAATCTATAGAATATAATGTGAACTCATACTAATATATGGATCCGAATTGTATAATGTTAGAACCGTGGGTAATTATTTACATAGTCGCCTTCATATTTGAGCCATCATATACCATGGTTACATCATATGTGGATCAACTATTTGATTTGAATATATATTATGGAGAGGTCAATACTTATGTGGATGATACCATACGTATTGCACATTATTCAATGGAATCATGGGTTCTCATTTATCATAAGAGAGGATTGATGTATGGCCTAGAAGGGAGGTGTGACTTGAGTGAAGGTGAAATACCCACAAAGAGAGAAGATTGTTGGTCTAGATGCTAATGGTCTTCAGAAACTTCATGGAATCCCAATGGTATGCCAATGATCAAATCAACAGATTAGGTTATTAATTCAATGTAGGTATAGATATTAAGGGATTCATTGAGGAATTGATGAATGTGCGATCATTTTTTGTTTCCTGTGCACTTTGGTTAATCTGGTTGTTCTTGCAATTTTGAAGTTACTTGTGAGTTTGTGCAATAAAGCGATGAAAAAAATTCTAGGAATGACAACGGTTGTCTTCATATCCATTGGGACTTCAGTTCTCATTCAGTGGAATCCATTTCGTTATTAGGTGAGGCTATCTTTGTTATATCTCTGGCTCTCTTGAAACCCAAATTATGGGAACCTTGTTTAGTTATAGAATAGGGTGTGTGAATTTTGCAGTGTAGGAATATTTGAGGAGAAACCTTGTGATGATTCTAGAAATTATGTCTCTTACAAATTCTCTCGTGAAATAAATGGCATCTAGATTAGTGAGAATTTCTCTCGAATGTGAGATAATTATGAACAGATAAAACAAAATCAGGAACTTGGATGGACTATGTATTACAACAGGTGTCAGAATAGCCTCTAGGGTTTATAGGAGGAATGGCTAGGTCACACATGGGAGAGAGAGAGGAGAGTATAGAGTAACGTCTAACTTGTAGAGACAGATAATTTCCCTGATAAGGAAGAGATATTGGAAGATAGAAAGGAAGGTGTTTTTACACGCTGGAATGGGCATAATGGATAGACTTGCAGATGGGCATAGGGAATAAAGTAGACTAAGAGATGTTTTTGCAGGGTAGAATGAAAAAATCCATCGAATAAAAAGGAAGACTCCGCTATGGAAAAATACCATAGCTCAAATCAGGACTAAGAACCAAGGTTGTTATGATACCACTATTGGACTCCTGAATTAGAAAAAACATGAAGTGCATTTATTATTCATATGACACATGAATAAATACAATTTAGATGACCTTTGGATTCATCTTCCTAGGTCTCTTAGACTTCTAATGATCGTTCACATATTGTGATGTTTCATATTATTTCTCCAATTCACCCTAATAGATTACATTTCTAACATCCATAAGGATGATAAGTATTGACAATTCTAGCATATCTAAGAAACTCTCATATCACCCCACTTCCTTAAAACCCTATTTTCATACATAATACTTAAATACAAATCTATAAGGGTGAGCATGATATAAGATAAGAAGGAAGTTGAAAACACTATTAATTGTGTGGGAAGTACAGGTAAACTTGTTGGGGATATGGATGTTCATTTGCAGCATGTCCATGCTTTTATGATACCAAGGAAAATTCATCAGGACCATGTACACTCAGTGGCTATGAATCAATTCCTATAAAAGAGAGTTGAGGAACAAACATAGGCATACCATCAATTGAAGAAGGTTCATTTGTGGTGTTATACCCTAACAATGATTATATGAAAGTATAATCTTAAATAAACTAACCCCATATATTGGCTTGTAGAGAATGCTTAGAATAGTATATATACGTTGTCATTAATTGTTGATATCCTTTTGAAAGAAATCTTAGTGATGTGGAACCCATGGTATAGGTAAGAAACACATTTTATTGAAACCTTTATTTTCAATATCCTAATGTAATATTTTATTTTATTGAAGGAAAAAGATAACTGGTTCATCCCAATGAGTTGTCATTTTTTAGGCCTGCAACAACTCCCATTAGATTTTCCTATTCCAGGAAAATTAAATGGGACACCCTATTAAATTTCTACATAAAATTTGAAGCATATGAGTAGTTCCTTGGGTCTAAGTATTCTTGTGATCATCATAGAGGAATAACACCATTCACCTTCAATCTTGGATTCTCAATAATCCTCTTTTTAACCATGGACTGTATGAAACCTTTTTATTTTGTTTTCAAACATGTTTCAATATCAAAGCTTATTTGAATTTAGTCATTCTCTTAATCAAATGCAGGGTGTCATAATATTCCTTCAATATACAAGCCTATCGGATTATTTTCATTGAACTCTTCCCATCAGAAATATTGTTCATCCTATTCATAAGAACTTTTTGAAGCCCGAATCTTGGAAGACCATCAAAATCCCCTCTTCAGGTTTTTCTCTGTAAGAATGTCAAATTATATTTCCAAGCAGTTTCTTATGAAATTATTTTACCGAAGTCCTATCAGGTGTTACTTGTCAAACCACCTCCTTTCAAAATGTTAAAATGGCTAATTCCCTTCCAATGAGGTTTTCTAAAAAAACCTTTTTTCAGAAATACCTTTTCGAAAATTCTCCTAGTGATGACTTTTCCTACTTAACCCTTCCCATGAGCTTATATTTTAATGTTTATATTTTATTTATTTGGATATTCCTTTTTTTGGTTAGTTATAAGGGTTTTTTCTTTATTTAAGGTATTACTAACCCCTATTCTTTATTTTCCCTTGATAATCCTATCTTAGAACTCTTCCCAAGATGAAATTCTCAAATATGCATTTAGGGAATCTATATCGGGTTTGTGATGAGACAATAACTTGTATTCCCTTTGAATAAGCATGTATGAATGATTTTTCTCAAAATATTGTCTTTCCAAACACCTTCCCCCTGATCAGATTATTTTGATGAGATTCTCCGAAATATTTTCTTCTAAACATATTGTTTAGAAAGGTTTTTTCCCAAGCAAGTCTTCTTGACAATAGATTTTCTCGAAACGGTGTATTTCTGATCGCATTCTTCCAAAATAATTATTACAATAACATTAATGGCCCTATATTTCTCCCACCTCCTACGTGATAGAGAATATATATATTAATTGTAGAAGAAATAGGTTGGTGATCAAGTGTTAAAAAAGTAATTCAAGCCCCAAAATAATCATTTTTCATAGAATTAAGAGAAAAATAAGTATGCAAGAAGGATTTCCCTAGCTAATTGATATTTTCTATGACAATTTTTTTACATAGTCAGGTAAGATCATTGTTTAGTAAGAAATTTATTTACTTATAATGCACTGTTGGTTTATGAATAGTATTACAAAACACTGATTTTGTTTTAAACCTTGCAAGAATTCAAAATAAATAAAAAATGCCAAGATCCCAAGTGCGAAGAGGAAAAGTGGTCACTGAGAATGTTATTGCTCAAGGGAGAACTCAACACAACTTATTACTTTCATATACAAGATCCTTCAATGGAATTAATTATTCCCGTACCTGGAGAGACATATACAGAAAATTCATAAATGGGGATTTTCCAAAGGATGTTGAAGATCTGGAGGTATAACGGAATACAAAGAAGAGTGGGTTATATGTTTTTTTTTGCAAGAGTCACCATATTACCTTATAATAAAATTGCAAGATGGGTATTCTCACATTTGGAATTAGACACAACTACAATGGTGAATGAGTTTAAATACCCTATATATTAGTCGAATCTAGATGACATCCATGCGATATACCACCTACAAAATCCTTATGCATATCTGAATAAGAAATTATTCGATACATTTACGGAAGAACAACCCAATTCAGATAAATTAGTTGAAAAATGGTGTAACAAAGACATTTTGTTCACTAAAAGGTTAGAATACTATATTTGATACAATACCTCAAAGAACCCTATCAGCTTCTAGGATCAATGATTTGCAAGTTGTATGGCGAGGAAAAGTTTACTCATTTTAAGATGTAATGGACACCATTAACATACTATATGGTTGAGGTAGGGAAAGCATTCAACAGGGTGCAAATACTTTCATTCAACATCCTTGAAGACACTAGATAAGCTACAAGGATAAAGATACCAAGTTTTTACATGTCTTCATACTTAATAGATGCAACATGCTCTTCCAATTGTTTTCCTACAATGGGTTGGGATTGGAACCCCAACTTACCTCCTATTCATGTTTATTTATCTCAATTATAGGAAAATTATTTCAAAAAGAACTTCTACTAATTATGTGACCATTTCATGGAACCCCTGTGATCTTTCATATACAATCAAAACCCTCAGAGACTATCTTAGGAAGATATAAAATATATTAAAGAGATAGAATATTAGTACATGGGGAAGGATTATACATATATCCAAATATTTGGGTGTGCACAACCCCCACATATCCTCACCAAGTATGTTCCTGATAATATAATCGATAGAGAGATTGCTTACCAGACAGTTAAGGTCAGGATAAATACAATTGTAACTGCAAGTTTCAAAACTATATGGTCGAAGCTTCCCATAAAAGTTGGAATGTTCACCGTATTAAAAATTCCTCGTTCTATAAAAGAGATTGTAGTTCTAAAATAGTTTTGTTTGTGCACAGGAGAAGTTATAAAACTTGATCCTAAATGTGTCATTAGAGATCATCTTAAATATGTGGGATTAATACACCTTTTTTTATATGATGCAACTACCTCAAATGAGACTTTTCAACAGGCACTATTTTCTTAAAAAGTGTTAACCAGAATTGAGGATGTATTGGGGAGAGAAAAATTACCACTAGAGGAGGAAGAAAAAGGGAATAAAAACAAGGAATAATGGGAACATTTAATGACCACTGAAAAGGAGATAGAATAATAAATAAAGAAAGATCAACCAGCTAAAGAATAATAATAGCTTAAAAGAGACCTGGAAGCTAAATAAAGATTAAGAATAAAGGAAAAGTAGAAACAAGAGTCCAAACAAAAGGAGGAAGAGGATAAAAAGTACGAGGAGGAAGAATAAGCCAAAAGGAAATAAAAAGAAGACAAGGATAAGGAAGAAGTAGAGAGACAAAAGAAAAGGAAACTTGAATAAGATGAAGGAAAATCATATATCCCTAGAATTGTGAAGGGGATTACATTTCTTGATTCACCTGTCAACTATTGTACCCAATTGAATACACTACCAACAAAATTCTCTTATTCCTCATCTCAAATAGTATGTTTTGATGATGTTCTCGTTTCTTTAGGAGAATATTTGTATAGCAAATAAAAAACAGGGATATATTAAATATAATAAAAAAAAAGAACAAAAAAGAGAACACTCCCAGCATCATATAGAATAACTTCATGGAATATAGGGAAAGATCCCCAAACCAATGCAATTGATACAACCTCATCCCTAAGTTCTTCTGTAAGAGAAAACTCAGCCGTTGACAATGAGATAAATGATAGACTAGACAGTTACAAGGCAATAACAAAATCTCAAATGGAAGATGAATTCAAGAAGTATAAATATGAGAAAGATCAACTATATAGAGTTGAAATAGAAACATTATAAAAAGAAAAATTGTAGGAAACAGAGTTGCTAAGAACAAATCACCATGAGAAAATTACTATCTCTGAGCAGTGAAGATTGTAAATTATTGGATACAAAGAGAAGGTACAAAAGAAGCTTTAAGCACAATTGAAAGAGAGAAAAAAAGTAGACAATATACTTTAGGTTGTGAGGGAAGAAGTTGTAGTTGAAAACGAAGAGTTAGGGGGATCCTAGAAAAACTTATTCACCAAGTTAAATGATATCCAAGATTACCAAGAGGATATTACTAAGTTATATAATCAAATGGATGATCTTGAAAGCCAATATACTAATGTAGAACATGAATTTGATAATATGGTGTATTGGCAAGGTATACATAAGGAGACACCTACAAACCTAATCAGGTTCACCAGAAAAGAGTAGGGGAAAAATTGAATTTTGTTGGACAACTAGAAAAACTCATATTAGGATGTTAACAAAACCATAAGCCTCACCAAAAATTCTCACGCTAGAATGTGGAATTTAGTTGATAATTTATTGGAAAAATTTAAAATGTGAGTGATGGATCATCTATCTCAAGCAGGTCCTAGAAGACTAAGGATATCAAAGGTAGAAGATAACATGTATAAAAAAAAACAAGCTATTGACTAGCTCACAGAGTTCAAAAAAGAATTCCTAAGTCAATACATGATACAACCCATTAAACATTCCTCAAGTACAGATGACTTTGTCAAAAGAATTCACAAGGACCTTAAGAGGGAAGTTTTTGACTAAGTATACAATGGAGAGGTAGAGTTAGAGAATATGAAGTTGAATAGACTATGAGAAATAACCAAGTCACATGACCTGTGGGTCACATATGTAGAAGATACAACTTCAAAGAGATCTTCATGATTTTGTATAGTTATGTAATGTATGTTTCTTTGGAAAATTGCATTCAAGTTGTATATAATATAGAAATATTTGAAATGAAGAGATATAGTTTTGGCCTTATCAGTTAAAGAATGTAAAGAGACTCTGTAATTCTATAAAGGAGATCTTCATGTAAGAGATAGGGACTTTTTGTTAGAATATTCAAGAATCCTGAGAGGGGGGGGGTGAATCAGTATAAAGTTATTTAAATAATTTTAACCTTCAAGCGCTACATAAACATTAACCATTAATCATGTCATTCATAGTCACATAATCTCATCACATTTCACACAGAGTTTTACGTGGAAACCCAACTGGGAGAAAACCACATAAACTTTTCTTAAGCAATTTCAACATTTCACAAGCATCAACTTGAAGGAAGCACCCACACCTTGAATTTTCTAGAACCTATTGGAAGGATATGCAAATCCCCTTGGAATATTTTAAATTATGATACATGATCAAATCAACCTTCAAATACAATCCCAAAATCACTTCTTAAATCTACATACAAAATTGTTCAGAATTGTACCTCAAATCTAAAAACTTGTAAGATTCACCACGAGCTTGATTTTTCATTCTTAATTATAAAAATTGGACCTTATATATTAGGATATGTTCTCCTTCTAATTAAAAAAGTGGAATTCAATTTGGACCTACCAAGATTAAGGTATAACCATTTTATATTTAACATATGTTTGGGACTAGTTTCTAGATTAGTCACAAATCCTAACGTCTAACAAGTATAAATATGTACCTGTAATGAATCAAGATCTAAAAATTGTACCCAATCATCTTCAATATCTTCTATGAAATTACTCCGAGTGTTTATCCTTGAATCGTCCCAAAAAATATTTATAGAGAAAATGGGAAGATGACTCATTTTGAAGAAGAAGATGGCTAGTTTTAAGAACCTCAAATTCCACCAAGTATAACTCCAAACCTGTAATGAGTCAAGGCCTAAAATTCATACCCAAGAGTCTTTTCTATATTTTGTAAAACACCTCCAAGTTTCACTATTTGAATTGTTCTACAAAAATATGTTATATCAAAAATTCCAAGGTGAGATTCAAAGAAAACTCTTGAACAAATCATTAGAAGACTTCATCTTCCATTAGAATTTTTCCCTTCTTCACTTCATCTTCCCTTAGAAATTTTATCCTATAGGCTGAAATTCGCTCCTCTTCCTAGGATAGGTTGAATTTGTGTGATCCAAATTCCAAATAAGGATCCTCTTATTTATATGAATATTCTACACATGAGGGGGTGCGACCAAGGGTCACAACTTTTGGGACACACCTCTTCCTTAAGGATGGTCGACCTTAGGGGATTATTTACTTTAATTTAGGGAATTCCTCTCTTGGCTTTAGGGGCTTCTTTAGTTGGATTTAGGGGATTCTTATATTTGGTTAAGGGGCTTCTTCACTTAGATTTAGGGTATTCTTCTCTTGGTTATATGGGCTTCTTCACTTGACTTTAGGGGATTCTTCACTTGGTTTTAGGGATTCTTCAAGGCTCCTTCAAGGATCCATTTGTCTACAACTCAAAGTTGGAATGTGGGAACAACTACATGGTATATCATCCTGTGAGGTTCATGATTAAAATTTGCACCATAAGGGGACCACTTTGGATTTATATACTCTTATGTCAAGGCTCCTTCAAGGCTCTTCAAGGCTTATTCAAGTGGACACATCATCATCACTTTCAGGAGCTTCTGGGATTTTCTTTAGGGCTTCTTATAAGGTTTAAATCAATGACAACCAATTTTCCAATAATCTCCCCCTATAGAATTGATGACAACTTAGTAAAACAACCATTCTCCCCCCGTATTCATTCTCTGATCCCAGTGATTGTATTGTCCTATTGTCTTCATGTGACTCCCCTTGTATTCATGCTTATAGTTTTACTATTATTATCTCCCCCTTTAACATAAATGGAAAAGGGTAAGTCCCCATGACAGTATTCCCATTTTGCTTCTTGCAGAAGATTATCAAAATCAATTTGGAGAAAAAATTACTCCTAGTTTTTGTCGAAGATACTCAAAGGTCCCCCTAGGAAGAGGATTTTTGAATATTTATGCAATATGTTCTTTTGTTCCAATATACTCCAACTTGATATTATATTCTGTAAATTGTTCCCACAA
>JASDQU010104012.1:180890-193811 GCA_032191745.1 Picea mariana | reverse complement strand
TGGTCATTTTTCAGTGCATGTCCCCAAAGAGGTACGAGTATAGAAATTTGAGTCTCGAGTTTGTCTCTCTTAAGGACAATCATTCTCTTACTCCCAAGAAACCCTCCATGGTGGAAGAAATGAAAAACAATGGAGTAGAAGATTCTATTAATCTGTTACTGGAGCAAGCTCTCATGCAATAGAGGGACGAAATGATGGATAATTTTTCCCAAATAATTCGATGCCTACCGATAACAACAGATGCATCTTCATCAAGAATACACTTTAGAGGCACTGCTCCTTTCAAGGTACAAGTTAATTTCGATATTTCCATATTTGAAGTTCAGATAAATGTGGATTCTCTAGAAAAATGGTTAAATCAGCTAGAAGGTTAATTCTCTATGCACAATTTTTCCGAGAGGGAAAATATCACCTTCACACTCCTTAAGGGTCTCCCCCATGTCAAACATTGGTGGGAAACTTACTGTGAGAAAAATTCCACAGAGGAGTCTGGAATGTTCGAGGTTGAACCCACTTGGGAATATTTCATAGATGTCATCAAGGAACAATATTACCCTACTAGCAACTATGAATATCATTACATGATATGAACCACACTGCGTCAGGAGAGGGGTCAAGCAGTGCCATATTTCACCAATACCTTCCAAACCTTGTGCACCAAGATGGGTATCAAATATTATGAGCAACAATTGGTTCTGAAATATCATGGGGATATACATAGGTACATCCAAACTGAAATGGAGTTACTGGATATCTCATCACTGGAAGTTGCTTATCATTATGTTGTCAAAATCAAGCAGAAACTTAAGCACCAGAACAAATGGTAGTCCGAGTCTACAAATCCGCAACAACCAAAGTATGATAAAGATGGCCCTAACAAACAACCTCTCTAAAACCAATCCAAGACACAGGAAAGACGGGTAGTGGAAAGACAAAGAATGACACTGGAAAGTGGTACGATTTCCAAAAACTTCCCTACCACAACATCGATGGATGTCTCTCATAATAGTCATTAGTGGTTGAGATCAAAGAAAAATATTTGAATAAGACGGATCATTGGCATAGACCCCACTTCCATTGTTGCAACCACAACAATCCAACTAGAAGCACCAGCAGTACCTAAATAGGGGGAGAACCTCTTCCATTCACAGATGTGGGTGAATGGGATCCCACTACATTTCATTGTTGATAGTGGAAGCCAAAATAACCTCATCTCAGTAGAGGTTGTCAAACAGTTGGAATTTCCAACAACACCACACCCACAGCCATACAACATCTGGTGGCTTGGCCAAGGACAAGACCTCTGTGTCATCCAACAACAACTCTTGTCCTATGACATCAAGCCCTTCAAGTATGATTTATTTTGTGATGTTGGCCCACTATATGTCTGTGATATTCTTTTGGGATATCCATATATGTGGAAGTTCCATGTTCTTTATGAGTCTCAACCCTGTAATGTCATTTTTACTATGAGGGCTCATCTCTATAGGATACTAGAGGTAGTTTAGACTATTGTTTTGACACAACAATGCAACAAAGTTGTCTCTCATACAATGAATTTTAGCTTCTTATTGATTCATGTAGGAAGTGAATAGAAGGACACTATGACCATTATGACCTTGGTTCAAGCCCCCTCTATCCAGCAGAAGAAGATCGACAAAATTGAAGCAAAGCACAATTATTCTTTCTACACATAGTCATCTTATGTAGTTAGAATAGTTAAAAAGGTCCAACCCCTGCAAAATCAAGTTCACAATATCCTTCCACAAGACAAGCAGTGCAACATCTCTAGCAAGGAAAGAAACTCACCAAGGTTCAGATTTAGCAAACGCTTTCCCATCTCTCGCGAGAACTCAATGCAATGGATACCATTTTTTCCTAAGGGGGGGGAATCGATCCATATGGATATTGATGTCCCCCACCTATTCCAACTGATCACATGCAATTTTAATCATTGGAATTTATTTCCTATATTTTCGATTCCTAAACTTTTGTGGCCGTTTTGAGGCCCTAAACAACATTTTTGGATATTTCCACAGTCAAACCAAAGATAAATTCAAATTCTAACAAGAAAATATGTATTCCTTAGATAGACCTTTCCAATGGGCTATCATGCACCTAAAACAGAGATCGTATGCAAAAGTTATGACCCCGGGAAGTTGTTGTACCAACATACCCCATTGGGGCCCACATGACTTTTGGTGCTTCATCTCCACATTAGGGCCATGAACATTTTGGATTTTCATCTTCATGGTTCTAGGTTTTTGGATGGTTAGGGTTTTTCCATTTATGTTAAAAATGCCTTTCGAGCCTCATTGTACTCATCTTCTTGTGAATGAGCATAGCCTTCACATATCTTCTTTGAGATAAGTTGGCACCATTCTAGCGATTCTTTGACTCTATAATTTTATAGTTATGTACATTTTATTCATTAATAGAAATTGTGTATTATTTTATATGTGTGCCTCTTTATATATATATCTTATATATCTTTGTTAAATTATTGGATCTCTTGCAATATATTTGTATATTTCTTTATTATATCTCCGCTCTTATTTTATGCTCAAAACAATACAGATCAAGGACATTTTCTGCCACAACATCTTTGTTTCCAAGATTGAATGTGCATTTTCCTATATTTTTTGTTGAGTTATCATTGCAAAACATGACAGAACCCACTTTTTATTTCTTCAATGTTACAAATCTATTTTTTTCTCTATTCATCTACATTGAGCATCCACTATCAATATACCAATGGATTCTTCTATTTTGGACTTGTAAGGAAAACCCACATTCCTTAACCTTCAAATATTCTTGCTTCATTTTCCAATTTATTTTTTGTTCCCATATATGATTGAAAGGAACATGCCTAGTTTCCCTTGAAGAAAATATCAAGTCACTTCTACAATTGTTGGCTCCGTATCCAAAATTGTTACATTTGTAGTGTTCAATTTCATAACCTAGAGCACCAAAACTGTTATAAATTCTATCAAATGGCTCACAAGGATTTTTTGGATAATTGTGTTCATAATGATTCTTGGGATTTTTATAGCTACTTATGTTCTAGGTGTTTCTACCCTTTGCATAGGCTCTACAACTTATGGCTTTATGACCAAAATTATTCCAAGCATAATACAAGCGAAGAAAAATATTTTGGTATCTGGGTGTGGGTGGTCTTCTAATTGGTGTTGTTCTTTTGAAATCATGATATTCTTCTTGGATTTTATTCATTGTTGGTTGTTTATTCCATGTTCCTATCAATGCACAATCTTCTTCTTGATTCTTCTTTATTTCTGGTTTTTATATTTCCTCCTTTAGAGTATTGCATTCTTCTTTCTTGATGGAACCCTTGATAGTATCTGCATAACTTGTTTTCTCTACTTCATTTCATGACATCGTAGATCTTCAACCCTCATCAAAATTATTTTGTTTGTATCCAAGTCCATACTTTTCATAAAATGGTTTTTTAATGTAGATGATTCCATCCAAAATTTTTGTGTTATTGCAAAATTTAGTTGGATATCCTTCTTCTATAGTTCCTTTCTTAGTGAGACTATTTCAAATTCCAAATTATTTATTATTTTCTTATTTTATTCCAATCATCTCTTGATCATTTCTTCAATCACTTTGGCTTCTTCGAGATGAATTCTTAGATCTATGATAGTCTTCTTGGCTTCTTCAACAAAAAATCTAGGGTTTTGAAAGACTTCCTTTAGTTTACTTTACTCTTCTTTGAGAGAGTTTTTTTTCTTCCTCTTTATTCTTAGATCACTTAAGGAACTGATCAATTCTCCCTCAATATTCACTTATTTGTCTTCTTCATAGTCTCCTTCATTATTTTCGGCAGTTTTTTCTTTAGTTTCTAGTTTCATGAAGGGTACTCTTCTTGAGTTGTTATCATTATCATCATCTTCATTGGATGAGGAACTATCGCATTTTTAATATAGACTTTTGTTTTTCAAAAATCTTCCTTTATTTATTTCCTTGTCTCTTTTCCAATATTTCTTTTCTTTCTTAGGAACTTCTTCTTCACCAATATATGAACCTCTTGCATAATGACATTTGGAAGAAAAATGGCCAACTTTACCACAATTAAAGTAGTTGAAAGGAAGCTTACATTTGTACTTGTCAGTTCCTCCTTTTATCTTTCTCACAAAGTTGGCCTCTTCTTCATTGTTTGAATCATCACTATTGTTGGAGCAGGGTTTTGACCTTGGCTTGTTCTTTATTGTTTTCTTGGAGGATTTGAAATTTGCTTCCCTTATAGATGGTGTTGTTGGGGAAAATCACCCTACAGACTAGCAAATAGAGTTTAGAATTTGCACGCAAATATGACCGAATAGAAATTACTTTCTACCTTCATCCCTAGATTTAAATCCCCTTTTCTTAGTAAATGCATGGAAAGATCAACCTACCTCGTTTCTGGTGTTTGATGTCGATCCTCCATTGTGCTTGATTCCTTGTTCGCAATACTCCTTCCAAAGATGACCTGCATCCAAGACAAGCAACAACTATGCATGCATACTACTTATATACTAATTGGTTAGAAATCCAAACATAAACTAATCAAACCATAAAAAGTTCATGAATTGGGACGAGAAAAGCACTTTCTTTATTACTTTGAATGAGTCAATCTACAAAAGTTGAGACCGGCCACTGCTCCTTGAACCTAATCCTGGGCTCCTCTTCTTTTGTCCTCCAACTACTTTGCTTTGAATCTCCTTTGGCATAAGGAAAGGCTAAAGGGTTGGGAAAATGAGAATATGTAAATGGGCAGAGTTTTTTTGCGATATTTTTCCTCCTTCCAAATGGGACCCCTACCCCTTATTTTATAGGCTAGAAGGAGCCAGGTATTTGGATGAACCCTCAACCATGCATGGCCGGGAGTTTCAATTAACTCACCCATAGCTTTTTGTTTCATCGGAAAATTTCATTTTTTCATGCTTTTGTCGGTCCACATGGGCTGTTTTGGGTCAGCCAGCGTGTACACGTGTGCAGTAATGGATTAGGGCGTGTGGGCCTTTATACAAGAGGATTTTCAGAGAGTTGTTCAACAGTGTTTTGGCAAAGAAGGGATATGAGTTGGCCTGATGTCAGGTAAGCATGTGTGGTGCAATTTAGGGTTATAACAGATGCCCCCTATTGTGTGAGGTCAGAAGAGCATCTGATGGCCGAAATACATTACCAATCTTTACTGATGTGCCAAACGATTGAGCCCAAGGATCAGGAATCGGGAGGTGTCGTCTGCAAAATAACAAATGTCTCAGCGAGGCGGACATACCCATGCTCGGGATAAAATAGAATCATGGCTACCAATCAAATACACTGTAGATCCATGTCCAATAACTATAAAGAGTATCTGCGAACAATACACAACGGAGCTACATCTCAAAATCAGAAAGATATACATATAGAGTATCCATCTTCCAGAAGTTGATTCAGCCTGATGGCTGGAGATGAGATCTTCAAAGCTCGAGCAACAACTTCAAAATCTTCAAAACTCGGGTAGGAGTGTAATATGAGTGTACGACTGCACTACCCAAAGGTCTTCGATGGCTCGTCGGTCATGGACATGATAATCTTGATGATCAAACTAAAGGCTTCAGTGATTTTGAACAAGGACTTGATTGAAAGTTCAGGATGGCTGGGCATGAGGACAAGAGACATATTGCAGAGGGGCTGAATCAGGCTTGGTGACAAAATTCCCTTGGATAATAGCACGACAAATGAGGAGACTCAGGCAACATGGCATTAATCATAAGTCTACGAAGCAGGAGGCAACACAAACTCTCCATATGTTTGGAAGGATAACCAAACGGTGGAGGACACAACTCTATATAGCGAGATAAGCTTCCTAAGGTCGTACTACATCCCATAGTCTGATGAACAAATGGACATATGTGATTTATCCAAGGGTGACTCATTATGCTACCAATAAAGAAAATACTTTTCCCTTCCTCTTTTTGGGGTATATTTGATTTTTTTGTTCTTTTCGATAATTGTGGAAAAAGAATGAAAGAATATTACGTTACAAAGGAGGAACAAGTATTGCAAACATACAAGCTCAAGGCACAAGGACAAGACTGATGTTCTAGTAAAATGATACTCGGGAAAAATCCTCCGGGGGCCAAAGGTGTTTAGACGCAGAAGCAAACAGTTACAAGGATGGCATATAAAGTATGCAAATGTTGTTAATAAAACATACAATGGTAACGTCCTTTGATGTAAGTTTAACGAGCCCAAAGAATGTAACCTCAGTGGTTTTTCATATTTAGAGAGTCTGAAAAAACATAAAAAGAGACTCCATTGGGGTACCTTTTTTGAATATAGTCTAGTCAGTTCGAAAAAGGGGTAAACTAGAACCGATTAGATGTCGATTCAAAACCATTTTAACGAGTGTGACAAGGACAAGATCACTCGACTATTTTTTCATTTTTAAAGAGTTTGAAAAAAGCTTAACTATGGACTCCATCAGGAATATGCTTCTGGACCAATTTAACGAGTGTGAAAGAATAAGGTCACTCGGTGATCTTTTCAATTTTAGGGAGTCTGAAAAGAGCTTAACTATGGACTCTGTGGGGGTTTTTTTTCCGTAAGTTTAGTCCCTCAAGCCCGAAAAAGGGATAAAATTATACCTGAGAATACTCTTCTAAAGAATGGAAGTTCCATAGAGTATACCTTTGTTCGTATAGTTGACCGTCCAGACCAAAAAAGGGGTAAACTACCGCCAGACAGACGTGACTTCAAATTTCAGTTTAATGAGCGTGAAAGGCCACAAGATCGCTCGGCAATCTTTTCATGTTTAAAGGGTCTGAAAAGGGCTTAAAAGGAGACCCATTATTTCTTGGGAGTCTTGAGGGTGAGATCAAGAGCGAAGAAGAATCATGCAAATGAGGCTCAAACTCATATTCAAGAAATACTATAAGGACTCTTGAGCCTACAGTGTGTTAGAGACGGCATGGACACCATAATGCAACCAAGACCTACCTAGGGCATCCATGTTTTGGTAAGATCTACCGCCAAGTTGTGACACTTCTAAAGCAGATATGATGGTTCAGTGTCACAACCTGATGGGATTGATCCTATGGTAGAGGAAAAAGACAACGAGACACAAAATTCGGGGTAGTAACCTAACCTATATGCTCAAGTTGATTCTTGGAAAAAATTTCATGGACCGTCAAAATTTTCTCAAAACTCAAAAAAAGTGTCCCAATACCCGATCAAATACCTCCCATATAATTCCTGAATCACTCTAAATGGTTTTTGGTATAAAGAAACTGATAAGGGAGGCCAAAAAAAAGTGACAAAAAGAGGCCAAAAGGTCTATAAATAGAAGCTGGCAGCTCATTATCGCCATTGCTGATTTGGAAATTGACTTTGGAGCCAAAAGACCCCCTTTGATAAAAACGGTGATTCCGGAAGCTATAGTGGATGAAACGAACTTTCGCTTGGACCAAGTAAGTACAAACTCCCCTATATAGCTATTCAATTCTTTAATTTTTCTTTCGATTTTGTTTTTTGAGTGGGCGTTGAACTTTAAAGGGTCGACCCTAGGTCCACGCGGGCTGTCTCTAGATAGGCTGCATGTACACTCAGGCAGAGTAAAGCATGCCCGCATGTACACGCGACTGTCACTTATAAAGCCCAAGTGGACCCCCTTTTTATAGTAAAAAAAGAACTAAACAACCCTTACTAAACCTCCTGAACTTTGTTGTGTTGGCAGGATGTATGTCCACTAGAGGGAAAGGGAGCATGAAGCAATCAGTGAGTTGGTTGCGGGAGATCCGAATGTCGCAGCTGCATTGATGCAATGTGGTTTGCTTAAGTTCTTCCTGTGTCCATTTATCTGAGCGCAAATGAGGCCACTAAATGCCTTGATTGACTTTTGGCACCTTGATGCAGAGGCCTTTATGCTAGAGGGGAAATCACTGGTGCCCACCACCAAGGATATCTATTTTTTGACTGGCCTCTCAAGGAGAGGGGAACCAGTCAATTTCAAGACGTTTCCAGCGGGGCCACTTAATATAGCAGACTTGATAGCCCTACACTGTGAGGCTGGGACTAACTGTTTGAGCTCCCAGGTGCCCAACAGTAAGATCATTGACCTATCATTGCAGGCGATATTATTGTTGATTGGGCGGATTACTAGTTCAACAGCCTTGCATCGGGATTCTCATGCACAGATGAACTATGCTATCCAGTGCTTGAATGCACAGATTTTTGACTGGAGTACCACACTACTTGAGTGTATGAAGAGGCAATTGACAGATTGTTGACAATGGACACAGAGGAACTTCGGGTTCGGGACGATTTTGTGTTCATTTTTCTTTGAGAGAGTTCCAAGCTTTAGTCCTCAAGATGTAGTATGAGGACATCAGGCCTCTTTTCCTGATATATGTAGATGGGTAGTATTACTAACGCGACAGGGTGGTGGAAGGACCAATAAGTTCTTCGATGATGAATTTTTTGCATAGCTGTCACGACAGATCCCTGTGATCGAGGATTACCCATATGCAGGGATAGACTTTTCTAGAGATCCTGAGATACCCATGCCTCCTGGTGAGGAGCGAGGGGAGATGGGTAAGTCTCCACCTTTGTAGTTTTTTTGTTGTATATGTAATTTTTATGTCATTTTTGTTATATATATCATTTTTTTATATGCCAGAGTATTTGACGGATATACGTTTGTTGCATGCAGATGTGGGACCAGCACGACCTATCGATTTTGCATGGAACAGGCGTCATCCTTGACTAGAAGCCGCGGCTGCCGCTGCCGGGGGACCAGCAGTAGCAAGAAACCTCCCAGCCGAGGAGGCTGAGAGATTACTTAGATGAGTTGAGCGGAACTTCAATGCACTCACTCGCACAATCCTGATGACAGAGATAGAGGACCTACCACCATCCATGCAGCCTCATGTAGTGGGGGCACCTCGGACGTGGGTCCGACTGTTTAGGCATTCAGCCCATGTTGTGGACTATTATAATAGGGCCCATAGGCCCTGAACTATTTAGACTTTTTACGTGCCACGAGCACTACTTGTATATATTTTTTGAGGGCATAATCCTTGTGACTCGTTATTGGTCCTATTTTTGAGGCGCTTGCGTCCATCTATGTACTCTGGATACTTTGTGATGTTATATATGGTTTTTTGATCTTTTGTGTCTTATGGAGCACATGTGAAAAAATGTATTTACATGCTTATGTCAATGTTCTTTCATATGTGTGCAAGATGCCAATCTAAAATTTGATTAGCTAGAGTATCTGTAATTTGGTTTAATCTCCTAGGAATATTTAAATATGTAATATAATCAAAGTTTCGTTCTAAGAGATGTACCCTAAGGAATCATCGGTATAAGGTTGGATCATGGAACCGGTATACTCTATTTAGCTAAGACACAACCAGTTGAGCGTCAAGATAGACCCAAAGATGAGAGATACCCAATGAAAAGGCATCACGAAGCAACTCAATAACTGCACTATACTCAATGACATTATTTGTGGTGTCACCTAAGCATATACCTTTGGAAGATAACAACTGGCCCTAAGGTGTAAAGATTACCCAAGCTGCGGAGGCAAGCCTCCGTGTGTGTCGACTAGCACTATCTGCATACCCAATGAACACCTTGGAATCACTTGACATCTGCCATATTGATGAAAGATAACATCAATGACATGTCCATAACACTTAAAAGAAACTAAAAAGTATTAGTACAAAGACTATAAATATGTTACAAAAAGTTACCCACGGTGACCTACCTATGAGTAATACTTCTTGAGGTAGAGCCCATTTCTAGGCTCTGCCAAAGCATTCCCTTCAAAATCAATCAGACGATAAGCGCCCTTTTTTAATACCTCTTTTATGATGAAAGGTCTAAACCACATGGGTTTGAATTTTCCTGCCCCCAGGGGGTCCTTATCTTGGTCATAAACCAGAACAAGATCGCCTTAAGAGAAAATCCAAGGATGAACAGACCTATCATAGTGACACTTGACCTTATGTTTGTGAGCCTCATTGGCCATGGCCGCATCACAACGCTGCTCATTGAGATGCTCAAGGTGTACTAACCATTCTTCAAGTGGAGAAGTGTCTAGCAATAATTGTAGTACCAATTTTAGATATGGGATCTGACATTCAATGGGAAAGACTACCTCCAGTCCGTAAACGAGTTGAAAAGGTGAGAAACCAATTGTAGTCTTAACAGATGTTTGGTAGGCCCATAATATCGATTATAACATCAAATGCCAATTTGACTTGGCTGAGTTGATAGTTCATTGTAGAATAGTCTTAAGAGTTTTATTTATAGCTTCTACTTGCCCATTGGCTTGGAGGTAGTAGGGTGATGAATGCTCTTGCCGTAACCCAAGATTTGATGTTAATTCAGTCATCATTTGGTTCTGAAAGTGACTGCCATGGTCAGTAACAATCTCTCTCGAGACGCCGAACCTTGCTATGATCTGGTTGAATAAAAAGAGAGCTGCAATCTCTCCATCATCTTTAAATGTTGGCATAGCTACAACCCACTTAGTGAAGTAGTCAACAGCTACGATGATATAGCGATGCCCCCTTGCTGAAGGGGGGTTGCAAGTAGTGTAATCAATCCCCCACTTGGTGAAGGGACCAACTATGATGACAGAAAACATAGGAGAGGGATGTGCCCTCATCTTCCGAGAGAAGACTTGGCACGGATGGCACTTCTTGACCAATTTTATACAATCTTTGATAAGTGTCGGCCAGAAGTAACCTGCTCGTAGAATCTTTTGGGTTGTTGCCAACCCAGAAAAATGACCGCCACAAGCTCTAGTATGGCAATCGTTGAGCACAATGACTACCTCCTCATGTGTGAGGCATCAACGTAAGATGCAGTCTAAACCTCTCCGATACAACTAATCATTGAGTATGAGATAATTCTTAGCTTGATGGCATTTACGCCGACGCTCATCACGAGAAGCAGAAGTGGGGCACTTCAAAGTCTGGATATAGATAAGTATATCTTTGTACCATGGATCTGAAGATGTGATCAAAAACATATCTCCCCGGATAGGCGATTCTTCAGGCACAACGTCACTTGACTCAATCGAAATTTCTGAAATAAGCTCTGCGAAGACCAATGACTTTTTGGACTTTGCTAAAACGAAGTCTAAGTCAAATTCCTAGAGGATGATGATCCATCTACTAATTTTCCTTCCTATAACCTGTCGTGTCAACATGTACTGGAATGGATTCACGACAACAATGACGGTGGTCTTGCAAAACAGAACATAATGACAGAACCGTTGAACAGCATGAACTGCTACCAACGCAAGTTTTTCGATATGAGAATAATTGAGTTCCGGTCCTACGAGGCCTCGGCTCAGGTAATAGATCATGTATTCTAAGAACAAATCATCTTCCTTAACTAAAAACATGCAAATGGTTGACTCTGCGGTAGCGAGATATAATAAGAAATCTTTGTTATAGTTAGGTGGTCGTAGCAGAGGGGCAGTTGTGAGGGCGTGTTTTAATGCATCGAAAGAGCATTGAGCGGCATCGTCCCAATAAAAAGGAACATATTTCTTCAGTAAGCGCTTAAAGCCCTTGATGATTTCGGCATAGTTGGCGATGAAGCATTGTAAAAAGTTCACCTTGCCTTGTAGACTCTGAAGTTGAAGAATTGTGCATGGGGGGGGAAACTGGATTATTACCTCCACCTTGAGAGGATCGACCATGATCCTTGTTGTTGATACGATAAAACCTAACAAACGTCCTAACGTTACGCAGAAGCTACACTTGTTTGGATTCAAGCGAATCCTAAAGTAGCGATAGCGTTTGAATATTAGTCTAAGGTGTGTGGGATGATCCGTTCTCTTGCGAGATCGTGATGCTAAATCATCTAGGTAGGCCTTGACTATATGCTTGAGATCATGAAAAGAAAAAGACATGGCCCGCTAGAATGTGGCTCCAGCATTTTTAAGACCAAAAGGCATCTTACGATATGCGAATGTACCCCAAGGACAAATGAATGTCATTTTGTGTTGGTCTTCGGGTTTGATTTGGATTTGATTATATCCCAAAAAACTATCCATGAAAGAAAAGGCTTCACAACCAACACATTCATCAATGATCTAGTCGATGAATGGTGTTGGAAAATTATCTTTGGGACATGCCTTGTTCAAATCTTGGAAATCGGTACATACATGAATCGTGCCTTGTTTTTTATTGACCGGTACAGGGTTTGACACCCATTGAGTCAAATGGATAGGATAGATAAAACCCACCTTTAGAAATTTCTCAACCTCAACCTTGATGGTTGTTGCTTTCTTGGGATTAACTGGGCGAAGCTTCTGTCGAATAGGCTTGGCATCAGGATAAGTTGTGATTTCATGTTCAACTATTTTTGGATCGATGCCTAGAATTTCCTCATAAGACCAGGCAAAAACGTCATGGAATTCTTTGAAAAGATCTGTGTAGATTTGAATCTCTTCGGGGGAGCAATCTACCCTGACAAAAACGTTCTCCATGATGCCAGGGTTTTGGGAGATGTTGATTGGTATAGTTTCAACGATAGTTTCCATATTTCCCTCAGCATAAATTTCATGTGTAGCTAAGAGATTAATAGGACACGAATGATATCCCGTCATGGTCACCGTGAATTCTCCTACTTTGATTCAACTTAACTCTAGGAGAAAATATGATATGTGATGAAGATCTTCCCAAGGTTTGTCCGGACTAGTCATTGCTTTGATTACTGCTTCATCAAAAGGCATGACTAAGTCTAACGAATCAATGTGAGTGAGAGAACCCTGAGCCCAAATAGGCTCTAGAAGTGGATCTAACTCTTGTGCAGGAGTCGGATCAGTGTTAGCTGAATCTTGCTGGACTAAAGAGTACGCTACTTAAGTGGCATACAAGGGCATGGACATGCCTAGGTGCCCTGTCTCAT
>JASDQU010104012.1:151528-168430 GCA_032191745.1 Picea mariana | reverse complement strand
GATTAGGAGGAGCATGTCCTACCTACCATAGAGAACTTAACACCATATGTTTAGGAAAAGTTGGCAAAAGACATGTTTTTGTAAAAAAAAATAGAGCTACAAGAAATGGGAAACATGAGCTTTGGAAGATTGGGTTGAAAGGACAACTTCCAGGAAAATAAAAATGGTACTCCAGGGAGAAGGTAGAGGGAAAAATTCTTCACCTCATTCAGTAAAGATTTTGGGTGCCAAAAATGTCCCTAAATGGGGAGTTACAATCCATGTCAGATAATTCTTTTATTCTTCATCTATAATTATTCTCTCAAAGTGGAAAAAATTAGAGGAATCAACTTATAGAGCCATTTTAGCGACATGTCACAATTTGGGAAATTGGTTCTAAAAAACCGCCTAAAATATTTTGGATCCATTTTGAGGCATTAAATTAAATTCATTTTTGGTCCAAGCCTACTATGGATAGATATTAATATATTCTACACACCAATACATTTCCAATGGTTCAAGAATCACTTCAGTCAGAGTTCATATGTCAAACTTCTGCCTCTCGCAAGTTGGCCTACTGTGTTGACCACCATTGTACGAGTGGATGCCATGTTATCCTCCATTACACAAAACATGTGGGGCTAGCCACAAGGGAAATTTAAATAAGATTCTATAAGTTCCAAACCTTATCACTAATTGAGGGTTGAGGAAGTCAAACTCTACCCATAGATGGCTATTGGGCTATGTTAAATATCAAACTACTAGGAGGAGAAGGGGTTCCATTATTTTTCATTGTATCGTGTTCCATGTCTAAGAAAAACATACGAGAGTGGTATTTTATGAGAATAATAGAGGAGGATGAGGATTATATAGCATCTATTTAGGACACATTGTCAAAAGGTAACTCCATAGTGGGTTCTCATTCCTTTGTATGTGCATTTTATAACTGAATCAAAGAGAGAAGAGCATATGCCTCACCTTTAGCTGGGTTTTCTCCCATATTAGTTTTCTCAGGTCAAAAATTATATTCATTTGTGTGGATGGTGTGTATTTTATGTTTTTTCTTTCATTTTTATATTTCAGTTATTTCTTAAATTCAAGCAAAGCTAGTAATTAATTAAGTAATCTCGTATAAGAAATAAAGTGAAAAACTATAAGAATTCAGAATAGTTTAAGATCTTTTGTGATGAACTATTCCAGTGGAATATCCATGGCAGTTTATGGATCATCCCTTATGATCATCCACCCTATCATGTGATGTAGGTGTTGTTGCATGTATTGTACTAGCTACATGTATTGTGTTGGAATCCTTATTGCTTTGTCTTCGCCATTATTTAAACTCTATAGAATTTGAGTATTAATTTGGTTCTACTCCTCTTGAGTTCTTATCAACCTCTCATTGTCTTCTATGTAGATTTTCACTTCCATATTTAGTATTTACATTGTCTCATCAACCAATTATGTTGACTCTACTTTGTTTCTATTCCCATTATATTTTGTTTCTTCATTTCCCATTATAATATCTAGACCCATGATTTCATCTTCATGGCCATAAGAACCTTGCGCATCATTGATCTCTATATTCCTCATTTAGGAACAAGATCTATTCTACCTATACCACTAATTATGCAAAAATGTGCATGCAAAAATTACTATTATATGAAATATCATTGTTATATTATCACAATTTTACAATTCTAGAGTACTTTTTAGATATTTATACCCCTTTAAGGCCACCAATCATATTCTTTCTAATTTCTTGAGAATTCTTATACTCAGATCCCAATTCAAGGTTTATATATCAATTCTTCACCTCAAGATATTTGCAATAATTATTTTGTTTCTCAATTATGAGATGAGCATGAAGTTCTGGCCTTCTGAATTTGTCTCATTTCTACTCGATTGTCCCATTTTCTCATTGGTGCAAATTGATTAATAGGCCCACTTCCACCACTTGCAAAAGAAAATATGAAAATAAATAGGAAATTTTTTATATTATGAATACATAATAATCATGATGTTGAATACACAAAAACTTTCATATTTGGTATTTGATGCTCCAATTTTGTATCAATATGGAATTGTCAAATTTCTCCTTTTTGTATTTTCTGCGAACTTGGAATTTTTAGCAAAAACAATTATCTCCAAAAGAGAGAAAAACTAAGGAAACTTTATTAATTCAAATTTGTTTGTCTTGTTGAGAAAGTAAAATTTTAAGTAAATTTTTCCATATTTGTGATCTAGGGTCCCAAAAAAAACTCCCAAAAGTCTACTCAATAATGGATTTTCAATTGTTTTTTTGTCCCCATTCAAAAATTTTGGAATATATACAAAATATCCATTGTGTTTCATTATGTTTGGTCTCCTAACGCGCTATAAAAATTCCATTAGAAACAAGGCCTCTATTAAGGAGCACCATCCTATCCTTCAAAAACCAAAACCATTAACTTGTAGTTTCTAGAAACCTACACTAGAATTGGCCAATGGCCCTCACTAACACATTTTTAATCTTCATCACTATGGACCTTCTTATGAAATACCACTTTCTTTTGATCTTTCTACTTTTGTTTGGAGAAAACAAAATTTTGACTTTAGAGTTTTAAAAAAATCATGCTATCACCTTGACTTCCTATGTGACACATCCTACATCTCATTTCATCCAACTTTTCCTTCGCATATTTTTTATCTTTGTGTGTGATCTTTTATCACCTTGACTTCCTATGTGACACATCTTACATTTCATTTCATCCAACTTTTCCTTCGCATATTTTTTATCTACATCTCATTTCATCCAACTTTTCCTTATCTTTGTGTGCGATATTTTATCTCATGCTATGTTACATATCAATTTTCTTTCAATGTGATTTATTGCATATGAGTAAACTTTCCAAATTTGTGGTGTATTGAAACTTACTTTCAATGTGACACATCACACTTCCCAAAACTTTGCATCACCACAACTCATCTTTGAAACTTCATAACTTTGTGGTGTATCACAATCTACGTAAAATAGTATCCTTGCGATAAAATTCACAGTCCCTTCCTTTATTGCATCATCAGAAAGCTTCCCCCTCGCACCGAAATTATTTAATTGGTGTGATACATTGCATCATACCAAACATTAGATTCGTGTGACACGCAAAACTTTCTCAAGTTTTTCAAAGGTTTCTGAGTCTCAACATATTTCTCGCAAGGAAGAAACTTATCTCTCGCATCGTCTCAACTAGAAAAAGTGTTCCTTTGTGATGTATACCAAGATTATTTTGGCACGATACATTCCATTACACCAAAAATCTTCCTAGTTTGTAGACCTTTTGAGCAAAATCAAGTTACAAGTTGCTTTATGAGTGGTGATTATATTCTCCACAGAAGAGAGTATTAGAGAGTTCAATATCTCTAATAATTCATCAATTCGAGTCATTTAAACACTGACTTATATCTAAAGGGTTTCTTGCACCTTCACCTTTTTAACAATCAGACTCGAAAATGTAAACTTTAGCCAATAAAAAGAACCGGATTCTACCGAAAATGCACCATTTACATTGCAATTCAACTTGATTTCAAAAAACACAAGTAAACTTACAAACTAGACTATTTGCAAATTACTATTATTCTTGTGAATGTCTCTTCACAACAATGTCAATGTTATTTTCTTTAATTTCAGAAATTTCCAATAATGATCTGGCTACAAGTTTTACAGTTTCACTCCTTGTTGTCTCTTTGTAATTATTTTCTAAAAAAATCTCTGATAGAAATTGAATTTCTTCATATCGAATTTGCCTTCCATGCTAAAAATGTACTAGATGTATCTATTTGGAAAAGATAAAGAGCACATGTATATGTATCAAATCCTACAACGAGTGTGGATAGCCCAAAGGACCTCACACTGCCACTTTGTTTGTACTTATGTTAGAGACTGAGTGATATATTCTATAGTAACTGGATTCTCACCAATCAGTGCACTATTGAGAGTTATAGCATTCAGTTCTTTTCTCAACGACAATATTTCCTCCATCTCATGAAAGTATTCGCAACACAGGACACACTCGATCATCTTAACGAGTATCATAGAGTGATTGTCAGAGTCAAAATCATATAATATTTCCCTCTTCCCTGAGGATGACCATTACATTCACGAGTGTAATGGTCCTAATTATTTTCTGAATGTAATGGTCCTAATTATTTTCTCTTGAATTCTTCGAAGAATACATGGCCTGACCTTCACTCACTTCAATAACAAAACCTGAAACCTTTGAATCTAATAACCCCATCTTTCACTCAGACAAGAAAATTATCGAAGCAATTAATGCACATGAGTACCCATGGGATGTCATGCACCATCATTCTTATTTTCTCTCTCTAATTTCATTCACCATATAAAAAAAAAAAAAAAATCTTCGAATTAGTTCTCCACCAAAACCAATGAAACCAATGATTTTGTATCTCTAAGACATGTTGAATGGTTTGAAAACCCAACTCCTTATCTTGATGCCTTCAAGGAAGGAAACAAGTCTAATATGTTCCCCAACATCATGGTATTATACAAGTCTCTTGATGCCTTCAAGGAAGGAAACAAGTCTAATATGTTCCCCAACATCATGGTATTATACAAGAGTAGTGTTTCTCTCAAACCATGTAAAATTCTAAATTAATTTTAGTTTAAAACCAACGTGAAATATAACACACATGCATTCAACTTTCAAACTTTTTAAAGAATTACATATTTATGACAATGATGGTGGTGGTGGTTAGCATTCAATGAGATCAAATTTGGTCTCTTGAGCCTTAAGAAATGTAACAAATTACTTGTATTTTTATTTAATTTTATTTATGTGCTAGAAAATATTTAAGAGAAGAATTCCTAAATCACCATAGTTTTGATAAGTTAATGCTTAGGGAGGCCGATATTGTAATAAATATTTTGACATTGTGATCTAATGTGGCTATACGTAGGACATTCTAAGAGAAATTGATTTTCATCTTCAACCCTCTTAGTGTCACAAAGATGACAAATTCTTTCAACCCACAATGTTTTAGGAACTATCTAGCACCTTGTTTCATAATGGAGCTCGTGAGAGTATGTTCTTATTTTAGCAATGTTTAATTTCTTCTTTATTCTAATCAAAATTAAGATATATTTTTTATCTTCTAGATTAGCATTGATCACCTCAAAACAAAAGATATGCTATCAACATTAAAGAAAAAGAAAGAAAAGTGTTTACTTCCAATGACTAGCCACTCTACATACTTTTGATACACTCATAGTGAGATAAATTGAAAATAAATCACATGTACTTCTAGTTTATATCACTATGGGTCTATCAAAAGAATGAAAAATGGGTACTCATTGAATGTATAGTTTAATTTTACATCAAAAAGTGTTTACACTAGAAATTTGAGTAAACCTATAAGAATATAAAATAAATATACGATTATATATATATATATATATATATATATATATATATATATATATATATATATATATATTNNCTAAATTCATACCCAAATTATATGTATTCTAAAATAAAATAAAAAAACAACACTACTTCAACCTTTATGCTTAAAGAACCAACACCTTGAAATTGTAAGTATATAATATGCATCACAACTATTAAAGTTGTCAATATTTTTACCTTAAAAAAAATTAAGTTTCATTATAAAACAGACATGGTAAAATATTTATTAGAAAAATAGAAAGTTTAAGTTTCATTTTACAAAAACCATCCTATGATGAGATAAACCCTGTTTTTTTTGGTGAATGATGCAAAGGTGAATGATGTGAGACATTTTATTAAGAGTGCATAGATATACAATTATTAAAATCAAAAAAAAAATTAAGAGCTATATATTACTTGTCATGAGCAAAAATCATAGTATTGTCTTGACATTGAGTTTCTGGAATGTTGAGTTGCCTTGAAGGGAAAGAAACTCAGATAGACAAATAGACTAGAAAGACTAGTGAAAATTAGACATATTTGTTTGAATCGCCCCGTGGGGAAACCGATTCGTCCTATCCATGCATTCAAATCGTATATCGACTTGTATATCAAAAAAGTTGATACAATGACCCAGGAAACGCCTATCGACTAACAGACCAACAAAATAGACATTACTAAACTGCAACAGCCTAAACAGAACATTCCATAAACAACTGACAATTGTCAAAACAAAGCATGCATGTTGACACCTGTATGCATGTCGACTATCATGGTGTCTGGTGGGTCTTCATGCCCTCGGCTTCCGTTGTGAGTTTTACATGCATGGTGTTTTTCTTTTCCTCGAGCCCCTTTGCACCTTCAATCACATCATGTTCATCGTCCCCCTAGAATTATGAAGCAAAAATCGCCCCTGGAGATGCAAGGGTGTTGATGCCCAAGTCTAGAGGATGCAGGGGAACGAAGAAGAGTCAAGAGTAGAGATTCAATTTGATCTGCTCTCTAGTCCAAGTGTTCTATCCTAAAATAGAGGTCATCAACGTCCTTCTGGACTGCGAAGACCAATTCATAGAGAAATGAAACTGAATCCTGGAGACCCGGGGATGAAACACAGTAGTGCTAGAGCCAAGCCTAGTTATGGGAAACCTATAATTGGAGTTCTTTAGAGTGTGTCTTACAATATTCCAGCGAAGGCACAGAGGCTGGCGACGGGGGTGGCGAAGGAGCGAAGGGTGGTGGACTGGAGGGACGTGTCAACGCTGACTGCAAGGTCAAGGCCAAGTCAAGGAGCGGTCTAGGAGTGAAGCTGAGAGAGTTCACTTGGAGATCAAACCATTCGACGTGGCAAGCCCATAGGTGGAAGGTCGGCCTGGTCTGGTGAGGACTGAGTTGAGGAGAGAGGCGAGGAGTTGTGCGAGGGAGCAAAGAAAGGGAGGGTTCATACTGGCCATGGCCACTCGGTTTTGGTACCAAAGGGAAACTCTCTTATGCTTCCCTTGTAGGTGAAGCTTAGCCTGACTAACAAGAGGTAGAGGCAGAGAATCAAACAGAAAGAACCAGGTAAGCACTAGAGAGGGCGAATGAGAAAAAAAATTGTTGGAAGGGGAGGGAAATAGAAGCCAACTAGGGGGGTGGGCATCGCCATAAGAATAACGAAGGAGAGTAAAGACGCACGAGCGCAGGAGGAGAAGACATTGTACCAGTGCCATAGCTATGACGGGAGGCCAGCTCTGAGCGCACTGGAGCATTTAATTGAGACCGCGGTGAAATGTATGTTTGCAAGAGTCATAAGGAGGTATTAAAGGTGGAAGGGAGTAGCAGGTGCCGTGATGTGGGTTGAGGCAAGGTGGTGGGCACGGAGTTCCTTGTTGGACGTGTGGAGCGCACTAACACCCCACCTGGGGATCAAAAATAAATTTTAATATAGTTTATCAAACATATTTAACTAGGTGAATCAAATATATTAATATGTGTACACATATTGACCTTTAATATATTGGAATTACAAATCGTTTGATTTGAATTTGAGAATGAGAAAGATAGAGCAGATCCAAAAGAATTTTATAACTTAGAATCTTAACAAGGATGACAAAAGGCTCCCTAACATTGCTTCAAACTTCATCCAACAACACCAGTAGGTCAAGTAAGGGTAGCATCAAGATGCCAAGTCTTGGATAAATCATTAGGGAATGCATGACGATGTCATTCTCCAAAATATCAATAAAATTTAAAATATTGTTACATTTAAATTTAAATAGAACCTATGGTGTAATAAACAATTAGAAGATAAAAGGAAGCTAAGATGTTACAAGGAGGTGGTCAATCCCAGTCTAGGAGATCAAAAATATCTCTTAGTCCTAACTAGCTCAAAGAAGAAAATCAACATTGCTAAAATATGAACCAACTCCCATGAGCTACATAGAGAAACTCGATATTGGAAAATTCCCAAAACACCATGGGATGCAAGAATCTATCATCTTTGTGACACTAACCATGTTGAATATGAACGCCCTGTGTATACCCAAATCATATAAGTAATCTTTTACCTTTCTTAACCTCTTGTAAACCAATTCTAGTCTCAATGGATGATCAATCATCATCATGATCATATTCTCATCATCTTAACATCAATATTTTGATAATCTAAGTATTATATATTTTAATTAATCATGGTCCAGCAACAATGGTGAACTGGACATTTCAAAACTTCACACACAAACCAAAAAAAATTCCTAACATTATGATTAATTATGAAAATCTACATAAGCAAACATATAAAAAATTTCAAAAATATTAAAAAAACAAAAATTAAATTTTAAATCTCACATATCCACTTAAATCACTTAATTGACTAATATTTAAATTCCATTCTACATAATTCAAATTGAGGGTTTTTACGAGAGTATATGCTTTGCCGGGAGTTTTTGACTCCAACAAACTTTTGGTGGAGATATTTAAAACATTCCTAGAACCGTAGAGAATTTTTCAAGTATTCAGCAAGTGTTATTAAACCGAAATATCGATCTTTCTACAAAGGAGTTAGAAACTTCCTACAACTTCTCTTCACTAAATGTGTAACTAAAAATTATCTTAGAGTTTATACACAATAGAAGTATTACCTTATAAACAATTTCTTTCTTATAGACTAATTTATAAAAATAAATAAATAAAAATATATAAAAAATAATAATATAATAAAAAATATATATTTTATATATAAAATTTAACTACCAAAATAAATATTTTAACCTATAAATTTTAATCTTTAAAAATAAAACATTTTAAAACTAATTTAAATAATAAAATAATTTATATTTTACAAAAAATGATCTTAATATTAAAGTCATACTGATGAACGGACCCAGCATCACATGTTGAAGTTACCAGATCACACGTTTATCTACCATGTAGTGGGTCAAAGATTGGTATCAGACCCGACGGTGTTAACTTTGCTTTTAACGTTCTTACCAAGGGCGATGAGAAGTTATTATTTAAAATAATTTTAAAATGTTTTATTTTAAAAAGATTTAGATGATGATAATGATTAACTTTCATTAAGACAGAATCTGTTTATAGGATTTTAAGAGGGTAAGTGATTATTTGTCATTTTTTAGAATTTTGTCTTTGAAAAGCATTAAGAAAAGCTTTCCAAGATCACCATACATTTGTTGAGTTGAGAGGTTAGGAAGGTTGGTAGTGTGACAAATATTTTAAAAATGAGAACTAATATGGGTATAGATTGGACAATCTAAGAAAAAGTGTTGTTCATCTTCAACCTTCTTAATGTGACAAAGGTAACCCATGGGGTTTTAGGAATTGACCAAGGCCCAGTTTCACTATGGAGCTCATGAGAATTTGTTCTTATCTTAGCAATGCTTGTTTTTTTCTTTACACTTGGCAAAACACATAGATAATTTTGATCTTCTAGATTAGGGTTGATTACATCCTTATAATACCTTGACTTTTTTTTTTCCTAACTCTTTATCACACCATAATTGACGTTTTTTTTAATAGTATCTTTATTCTGCAAAACATTGTCTTCCATGATTCCCCAATAGTTTAGCCAAGACGAGGCATCTTTATGCCATGCTGGTTTGAGTCGATGGTAGTTATCACTCAATTTTGAAGCAATTTTAGGAAGCCTCTTGTCTTTCATATTATTTAACTTATTTTTATACATTAAATATCTAAAATTTATAAATCAAAATATTTGTATTTGTATTTAAATCTTATATATATAATATTTTTCTTTTTCTTTTTATTAATACATTTGAGTTACATGACAAGTTTATACTTATAGAATATTTTGGATGTTTATTTGTTATATATAAATAATAATAATAAATAAATAAATATATTTTGGATGTTTATTTGTTATATATAAATAATAATAATAAATAAATATAGATGTTTTATTTACATATAAATAATAAAAAAATTATGATTATTTCAATTTTTTTATATAAATAATAAAAAATAATTGTTTTTTTAAAATGGTTCTTTCAACTCTGGTTGGTTCCTTACTTTTTAGTCTGTTCTCATTTTTTTATTTGGTTGCTTTTGGTTTCGTTTTTTCTATTATAAATCATCTTTAATTTTTTATTTTTTATCATTTTTTTTCTCTTGTTTTGTTTTGGTTTTTTCTCTTTATATATTAGGTTTTTTTGTTTTTCTTATTTGGTGTTCTTATCCCTATTTTCTTTTCCCCGCCCTATATTAATAGTATCTTCTTTTCTCTTTTCCTTGTATATGTTGTTGTGTAATTTTTATGTTTTCTTATGTGTAGTTAATATTAATATTAATTCGTATAAGACGATAACTAATTAAATATTATTTCTTTATTATTTTAGGTTGATTTTATCTTATATCTCAAGTTTCTTTATTTATTTCTAAAAAAAATATTTGTATTTTCTAATTTTTTTAATGACTATTTTATACTTTTTAATTCTTTGATTTTAATTTCATTAATTTGCTTTTTTTTCCTACTTCTTGAATTATAATGATAAAACTAATATCATACTAATCTTTAAGATTTTTCTTCTTTAAGTTTTTCATTTTTTAGTTTTTTAACTTGGGATTTTTAAAAAAAAAATTTATATATTAATTTAGATTTATTTTGAATTATAATGATAAAACTAATATCATACTAAAACTAATATCATACTAATCTTTAAGATTTTTCTTCTTTAAGTTTTTCATTTTTTAATTTTTTAAATTGGGACTTTTAAAAAAAAAATTATATATTAATTTAGATTTATTTTAGTTTTGTATTTTTATTTTTATATTTATAAGTTTAAAAAAAAATCAAACTTATTTATAAAAAAATTAATAAATTTAAAATGTAAATGTACATAATTACATTTATAATGGATTTAGATTGTATATATGGAAAATTAAACATGTCAATATAACACTCATTGGGTGTAGCTTGGATGGTTGTGAGGAATAATTGTCATCCTCCCCACCAAAAACAAGAGATTATTTGGATTTCTTTCTAAGATCACTAAAGTTTTAATGACTTGGAAGGTTAGGAATGTCAATATTGTACAAATATTTGGAAATTGGGATCTAATTTGATTATACTCAGGGAATTCTAGGAGAAAGTACTTTTCATCTTCAACCCTCTTGGTGTCACTAAGGTGACATATGCTTTCTTGGCATGGTGTTTTGGCTATTGTCCAAAGCCAGGTTTCATTATGCACTTCATGACAAATTCAAGGTTAGGGTTAACCACCTCCTTATAATATCTTAATTTTCTTTTATCCTCTACTTCTTTATTGCACCATAGATTCCATGTTGTTTGTCTTGTTCGTGTACATTATGTACCTAATCATAGTTGTGTTCTCAATGGGGGAACGAGTAAGATAGTTATGTACCTAATCCGCGGCCTCTCTTAAGAAAACAGGCGTGTCCAGTCCCCGGCTTCCTGGAACGAGCGCCCTCAGGGTTTGCATACGAGAAGCCACGATGCCTTCTGCTTCTTCGTTCCCCGTGCTGGTGAGATTCTTGTAAGCACCCTTAGGTTTCAAGGGTCTGGTTTTGGCAGACGCCGGTCTTCCTTTTCCGCGGGAATTTCCTCTTGATTTAACTGCTCGCCGTCGGCAGTGGGATTTGTTGGGCCTGAGAAGGTATCTGCCGATGATGGCCCGGCTCCACGCCGTTCGACCCCTTGACATCATGGCCAGTGACAGATCCGCGGCCGACTTCACAGCTTGACATCCAGCCGTAACGCAGGTCGCCGGTTCGATTCTTCGACGGCGCAGTGCAGCCACCAGGCGGCTCAAATACATCCTTTGGAAACTAGACCTCCATGCCGCCTCTTGCACAGCTCGAGAAGGCTGCTCCATATAATAAGCAGCTCGACGAATTACAAAACCTCGACGACTGCAGACATGTAATGAGGTGCTGCTGCTCCTGGGCGGGCCTTAAGGAGACTCGTGCCTTCATTTCATGCATGTGAGGGACTGCAGACTAACCGTACGCGGTCCCCCACTCCGATCACATGGGAGGCCGTCACTGTCGTCGCTTTTTCTTTTCAACATTAAATGCCTGCCAGCGTGGACCACGTCGTTGTGGACTCTGGTGGTCAGCTAGGTTTCGCCAGGAATCGTCGTGGTCTTGGTGGTCTGCTAGGTTTCGCCAGGAATCGTGCGCATCCGTGTGCCATTCTCGTACTCCCGATTCCTTTTGAAATGGTAGATTAAGGTAGCCAACTTTTTTTCATATATTAAGAGGTTTTTAATTTAATTTAATTTATTTTTTAAGTTTTATTTTGATTTATTAATTTTTGAAAAATGATGAAAATTTGTTTAGCTTTAAAATGGGTTAAAATTAATGTACTTAATAATTTATTTTATTAATTTTAATATTTTATAATTAAATGGCTAGTGGGATGTAAAACAGTCGGTGATGAAGTGTATTGTTCTTTATGTGAACTCACCCCTTAACTAACTTTGTGGTCTTTGGCATGCCTGGGGTTGTAGTGGTAGCAGTGAAATAAGGTTCATGATTTTTTCCAGTGAAAAAAAAAAATATTTATAATTAAATCTAATTAAGTGTTTTTATTAAATAAAAAAATTAAATAAAACAAGTTATAAACTATATTAAATAAAACAATCTATATAAAAAAATTCTTTCATTTTTCATTAATTTAATTTTAAGTCATAATTTTTTATAATATTTTCTAAAAACAATTTATTAAATTGATTTTTTTTTTAAATTTAAAATACATTTTTCACTAATTTCATTTTTTTTCCAAAAATTACTAATGAAAACGAAAGTGTAATTTCACTTTTAAAAACAAATAAATCAAAATTAAAAATATTTAATACTAAATTTTTCTAAAAGTGTCTGCAACTTTCACGTGTTATTACTTACATTCACATGCCATTAGTGACTTTTATTCACTAAAAAAATATTATTGTCACTTCCCAAGTAATGTTTTGATTTTGACGTGTCACTACTTACATTCACATGTCATCACTAACTTCTATTCACTAAAAAAAATAGTATTGTCACTTTCCAAGTAATGTTTTGATTTTGACGTGTCATTACTCGCATTCACATGCCATCACTAACTTTTATTCACTAAAAAAAATATTGTTGTCACTTTCCAAGTAATGTTTTGATTTTAAGGTGACCAATTCTATATATTTTTATTTTTATTTTAATGTTCTTAAACAAATACTTGTTGATGTGACCAATATTATAATTTTCTATATTCTTAACAATTCTCATCTACTTTCTCAATTTCTATATTCAATCTAGTACTTATTTACTTTGTGAGTGTCTAGCCACTTGTGGCTTATTCACTTGTTTATCTATGCACATGTTAAAGGTTTAGAATATATATAAAGATAGAATGATGAGTACAACCATTATTTTTTTAATTTCACTTATTCTATTTTCATATTTGTTAAAAAGGTTATCAAGGAGATTGTAATTTCATTTTTGAAACATAGAAGACAAAATGTAATTTCATTTTTGAAACATAGAAAACAAAATTAAAAATACTTAATATGGAATATTTTTAAGAATGCCATGTTGCAACTTTCACATGTCATTAACAAAATATATATTATTGTCACTTCTCAAGTAATGTTTTGATTTTGACTTTGACCAATTCTATATATTTTTATGTTAATGTTTTGATGAGAACAAGTATTTATTAATGTGACTAATATTATAATATTCTATCTGTATTTGGAGACTAGCCACTTGTGGCTTGACCAATTCTACATATTTTTATTTTAATGTTTTTATGAGAACAAGTATTTATTGATGTGACCAATATTATAATTTTCTATCTATATTTGGTAGAGACTAGCCACTTGTGGATTATTCAATTGCTTATCTACGCACACGGAAGAGGCTTAATGTAACACTTTGTTTTCCCCCAAGTCTATAATTATGATTAAGACTTCATGATTCTAATTGATGAACACTGTAATTGTGTTTTATGTTTAATGAAATTGCCTACTAGTTGAATGAAGAGCAATGCTTGCAGTACTGGCCATGACACTGCAAGTGGAAATTTGTGAGGGGCAATTAGGAATTGCCTTATCTTGCCAAAAAACCCAACCCCCACCTGAATAACATCAAAAGACTAACTTGTCTAATGTAGCACGCTCGCTCTATTCACAAGAAATCTCGTCAATGAAAAATCAAACCTAGTGGTTGGGGCAGTGATGACTTCCTTCATAAATGTACATGGAGGATGACTGGGTTGGCTGAAGTTGTCAGCGAGGAGTACCATGGAGGAATCCCGTGTTTACTTCTGAAAGAAGAAAGATGAGGAACTTGAGGAAATGAATGTTCTAGATCAGGAAAGGGAAAGGCAGAAAAACACAAACACAGAAGTTGAGTAGTATCATGAATGAGCAAGGGGCTCGAGAGAGAGCACACAAGCATTCTCAGAGCAGAAAAACTGATATTTTTTTGTAAAGAAAATAGGAATCTTTCCTAGAATACTTGTGGTGACTTACATTAGAACAAAGAATACTCAGAACCAAACTGGAGTAGAGAAGGTTGTAATTTGGTGCTTGCTAGAAAGAATCTGGGACCAATAAGGGGAGGTCATTGAGAGACTATGTAGCATTGAAGGGACTCTCTTATGCAGAGGAAATCCAGCTGGGAAGGGACTCTCTTGTGCAAAGGAAATCCAACTAGGAAGGCACCTGGTAAGCTCGTGGAGGTCTTAGGCTCAATGGGAAGAGGGGATTTCTTTTGTTGCTAATGTAGTGAAGGAGAGTAACCTTCCTGACCAAACCCTTAACCTGAAATCCAACATATAAGAGTCTTATGGTGGTATCATGGAATAGCACAATGGTGGCTAGTTGTACAAAGCAAATATGAAACAAACCCTACAGTTGGGTGGAAAGGAATTGACCCTCAGTCAATTGGTAGGTCAAAGTTTTGACCTAGAACAGATAAGTGTTTTTGAATGTATCTGGAAAATATTTGTTAATGAATATGAATTTCATTATGTTCTTAAAGGGAAATTTAACATGTTCAATAAATGTTAAGTATGAGTTTTGTTTGTATAATGAGATTTCTTCTAAGATTGTTTATTTTATGTGGTAACTATTTATGAGAGGTCTGATGGGAGCCTGTAATCCTATGTTTTTCCCAAGCCTTTGAATGGAAATTTTGCAGGATGAGATAATCTTCACTTTGGGGGTTGTTGAGAAGTGTCACTTATGTACTAAGGATGTGGGCCAAATCTCCTAGGAGTAGAGGTTAAATTCTTTCACCTCGTTTGAGTTCCCTATTCAACCTCGAGAGAACATCAACCATAAATCCGATGTGGGGAGTTGATCCCGACTGTTCATCAGAGATTCGAGTATTGGAAGAAGTCTTTTGGAAGGAGGTCCATTTAGAAAAACCCACAAGCACTGCCATGGTGAACTTACCGACGAGAGTGTTTTGAGTCAACAAGAGTCGTTGATTCACTAGGAGGTCGGATCAATGAGATTTGGACCATAGATATTTTCGTGGACTATTCCACTAGGATTATCAGGATGCAGTGTTTAGAAGGATCCAAGAAGAATGCATGGAAGGAATTTTCGATAGAGATATCCCGAAAATGAAATTCCAAATGGACTAGATCCATAGATCTATTGGAGGTTAAGCCAATGAAATCTGAGTCATTGATCTCGTCATGGGTTTGGCCTAGCATAAAGCCCCGTCAAAATCATGAAACTTGTTAATCGTGAAGCGGATCTGAGATCATAATGAAACCTTGATCGTTAGATCCGGGGATCCGATGACCGTCAAATTTGTCAGAAAACTCCAGTTCAGAAAGAAATGTTCAGGAAGAATCCCTAAGGTCGTGGTCGACGATATTTCCTAATAACAAAAGCTCAAGTAGACGTGGGTCATTGATCTACCAATGAGTCAACTCGATAATATCTCATCCATAGATTTTTCCGTGCACCCCACATATTGATCAATTAGAGGAGTTTGGGTCAGGATGATAACTGCCATGTGGTTTGGGGGTTCCGAGGGAATTGAGACAGTTGTTTCTCCTGATTTCACATCTGTTGTATCTTTCAGGAGTAAGGTGGTTGGAAGGAAACATTCATAAGAAATGGTTTGGATTGTGTAACATGTATCTGAAAGAGGGAAATTTAGACTCACCACCAACCATTGATTAATGATTTGGATTGGATCATTATATTATTTTTCATCTATCTCAATGCTTTCAGAGTGGAAAAAATTGGAGGAATTTATTTTTTAATTTTTATTTTTATTTATTAATTTTTTTTAAATGATGATAATTTGTTTATCTTTAAAATGGGTTAAAATTAATGTGTACTTATTAATTCATTTAATTCATTTTAATATTTTATAATTAAATTGCCCCTGGAGCGTGAACAGTTGGTGATAGAGTGTGAATTTTGTTATATGAATTCACCGCTTCGACTAACCTTGTGGTCATTGGTAGTCTCACCGGTTGTTGATTTCCCCAATCATATATATATATATATATATATATATATAACTTTTTATTGAATAAAAAGATTAAACAAAACAAGTTATAAACTATATTAAATAAAACAATCTATAAAAAATAAAAATAAAAACATATAAAACAAAATTAAAAATATTTAATAGGAAATTTTTCTAAAAGTGTCCTCATGCAAATTTCACCTTTCATTATTTACTTTCACACGCCATGACTTTTATTCACTAAAAAGAAAAAAAATATTATTGTCACTTCCCAAGTAATGTTTTGATTTTGAAGTGACCAATTCTATATATTTTTATTTTAATATTCTTATGAGAACAAGTACTTACGACTGTCAAGGTGGTTTAGATTGGAGATTAGAGATAAGGGGGAATCTTCGCCAGTATGGAAAAACCTTTTAAAAATGAAGCCACTTTTAGATCATTGGCTCTGTTGGAAGGTGAGTAATGGGGTTTCTATACAGGCTGGCAGTGTTATAACCCTAAATTGCACCATACATGCATACCTGGCATCAGA
>JASDQU010104012.1:111672-127747 GCA_032191745.1 Picea mariana | reverse complement strand
TTGATTTTGAGATGTAGATCCGTTGTCTATTGCTTGCGGCTACACTTTATATAGCTATATGACATGGATATACAATGTATTTGATTGGAAACCATGATTTATTTCATCATGAGCATGGGTATGCCCACCTCCGTGAGACAATTATTATTTTTGCAGATGTCACCTCCCGAACTCTGGTCCGAGGCTCACTCGCTTCATACATTGGTGAAGATTTGTAATGTATTTCGACCATCAGATGCTCTTATGAACTCACACATTAGGGGGCATCTGTCATAACCCTAAATTGCACCATACATGCATACCTGGCATCAGCCCATCTTACTTTCTATTCTTTCCAAGCCATCACTGAGTAGCTCTTCTTAAAAACCACATTTTTGAAGATGTACGTGCCCTGTAACATTATTGCCTGCCTACACATGCTTTCTGCACCACTACAGCTCACGAACGTATGCTAGCTACGCCATTACAGCCCACGTATACTCACAAAAGTTGTAAAATTTAAAAAGTTGCAAGGAATTCGTTGAGATTACGGGCTATTGGGTAGTTTTCCAATTGTCCCACCACCAATAGCCTGTCACCCAACCGAATAACCATCCTTTCTGTCATATAAAAGGAGGTGTTGGCGTCTCATTCCAAATCTAAGCATAAGAACAATGAAACTCTGCCCATTTCACTTTCCCCCCTTGCCCAAAGAATTTGTAGCCACATTGTGAGTTTTGAGATAGAATTCCTTATTCTTGCCTTTTTCCTCATTCATAAGCCTATGTCATTTCCCTAGAGAGAATTGTGAGAGGAGAAAGATACGTGGAAGCAGTTGGATATTGGTGAAGAGGATCCCGGACCAAGTTCGAGGAGAAGTTGTCGATCTCATTTGTAAGTGACTTTGTGAGATTAATATAAAGAAGTACTTTTTTTGTCCTGCCATATGATGTGTTCAATCTTTATGTTTGATTTACATTTTATTATGACATCTAACCCACTAATTCATATATAAGATGCATGTTCATATTTTCTTGTTTGTCTTTTTGTGAATGCAGGTCGGCCTTGGGAGGAGATTTGCATTCGAGGAACAACCGAATGCAAAAGGATCGACACCGGACATGGAGTTTAAGGTAGAGTTACTAGATCCTTATATTTTGTATTTTATGCATGAATGTGGGGTATTGTCAGGATAGTTGTTAAAAGTAGGAGACTTTAGACGGTTATCTCTCCCTGCACGTTGAACCCTAGTGTAGTCCATAGGGGGTTTTTCCCGCTATAGTAGGCAGGGATCAAATTATGGGTTTAGGTTCGAATTGTTTTCTGTCACAAGATCTCTTGAAAACCCTAAAGAACAACATGATAAATTTCCTTTATCAAGCAAGGAACACTACCTTGACTACACCTCCTATCTCATATTGGAAAGATGTGAATCAACTTGGTTTATTTGGTGATTTAGCAAAAGAATGGGAATTGTACAAAAGGGCACTAGCTAGCGCATGTATACTCTTAGCAACTTCAGAGGACGAGTTAAGGTGGTCGGGCGGTGACGGATCGAGCTACCCAACTGTCAAATATTTGTATAGAGAACTGTCTGATAGTATGTGGTCTCCAACTACCAAGGGATGGGCTTATAAGCTTTGGAAATGGAAATTGGCTCTAAAACTGAAACTATTTTTTTAGTTGCTCCTAAAACACAAAATTCTTACTTGGGATGTTCTACTTGCACGCGGCTGGGAAGGCCCAAGTTATTGTATTTTGTTTACATGTAATCAAGAGTCTATTTACCATTTGCTTGTTTCATGTCCTTTCACTCGTCATGTCTGGTTTTTATTAGCAGGAATCCTTAAGACCAAGCTGACCTGGGTGGGTCAAACTGTTGATGAGTGTCTCACATTATTTGATGACCAACATCATTCCTTTATTACTCTCCCGACAACTTTGTGTTGGTGCAAATGGTTAGAAAGAAACAATCTTCTCTTCGATTTTGGTTCGACCATCCCGCAGATGGTAGCCACAAAGAGGATGATGTGTTATAATGCAAGTAAGGAAACACAGGTGACAAAAACCACATCAAAGATCAGGGCTTCGCCTCGGCTTAAGAATATTATGGGATGGTTTGATGGTGTGACTGTTGGGGATGGTCAAAACAATGGTGTTGGTGGAGTCATTTTCCTCAATCAAAGCTACATTATTAAATGGACATTCATTACTGGTGTAGCTACCAACAACAGGGCGGAGCTGATGGGAGTCTGGACCACACTCTTTTTATCAAAAATATTCAATCTCCAGACTCTTCAAATCATTGGGGATTTGAATTTGGTCATCGATTGGTGCAATGGTAGTGGCAGTCTCCATAGCCTTGCACTAGAAGGATGGAAGGATCGTATAAAGAGGCTCTGTTTCCATTTCACCGATTTAACTTTTCATCATACCTTTCAGGATTTCAATAAGGCAACAGATGCTCTTTCCAAAAGAGCACTCAAGGATTGAGATCACTACGGGAAGATTGTTTACACTCTATGGGTAGATAATGAACCAGGCCTTACTAGATCTCCATCACTATTTTCTGACTCTCTTTTTTGATGCTCTCGGATGTTTTGAATAGAGATTTTTGTGGTCTTTTACTGTTATGGATATTTGCACCAAGGTATCCTTTTTTATGTCCTTGGCATATAGTAACTGTATGTTGCTTGGAAGGCAAGTTTTAGATTGTAATGGTTGTCTGAACTTGACATTAAGAACAACTTTTATTGTAAGAAGTGGACTAGTGATGTACATTTTATATTAACTAATATAAAGAACAATATTCTTGACTGGAAAAGAGAACAAGTACTTATTGATGTGACCAATATTATAATTTTCTATATTCCTATGAATTATCATCTACTTTCTCAATTTCTATGTTCAACCTGGTACTTATTTACTTTGTGAGTGTCTATATTTGGCAAACTAGCCACTTGTGGCTTATTCATTTGTTTATCTATGCACATGTTAGAGGTTTAGAATATATATTAAGATAGAATTATGAGTACAATCATTATTTTTTTGAATTTCAATTATTCTATTTTCATATTTGTTAAAAAGGTTATCAAAGAGAGTGTAATTTCATTTTTGAAACATAGAAAACAAAATTAAAAATATTTAATATGGAATTTTATTAAGAGTGCCATGTTGCATTGACTTTTACTCACTAAAACAAAAAAAAAAATATATCCGGCGCAGTGCAGCCACCAGGCGGCTCAAATACATCCGTTGGAAACTAGACCTCCACGTCGCCTCTTTCACACTTCCTTTCAACATTAAATGACTGCCAGCGTGGACCACGTCGTTGTGGACTCTGGTGGTCTGCTAGGTTTCGCCAAGAATCGTGCGCATCCGTGTGCGATTCTCGTACTCCCGATTCCTTTTGAAATGGTAGATTAAGGTAGACAACCTTTTTTTCTTATTTTTCATTAACGTGACCGACTATGTGGGTATGCGGAGAAACTTAATTTTCATTAAGAGGTTTTTAATTTAATTTATTTTTTAAGTTTCATTTTGATTTATTAATTTTTGAAAACTGAAGATAATTTGTTTAGCTTTAAAATGGGTTAAAATTAATCTGTATTTATTAATTTATTTTATTAATTTTAATATTTTATAATTTTAATATGTGAATTCATCCCTTGACTAGTTACTAGCTTTGTGGTGGTTGGTATCTCTGGGGTTATAGTGATAGCAGTGGAATAACACAACCACGTGATTAGTTGTTGATTTTTCCAATATATTTTTTTTTATTTATAATTAAATCTAATTAAATTTTTTTATTAAATAAAAAAACTAAATAAAATAAGTTATAAACTATATTAAATTAAACAATCTATATAAAAAAAAATTTTCATTTTTCATTAATTTAATTTTAAGTCATAATTTTTTATAATATTTTCTAAAAACAATTTATTAAATTGATCTTTTTTAAAATTAAAAATACATTTTAGAATTTTTAAATTTCACTCATTTCATTTTATTTTTATTTCAAAAGTTAATAATAAGAGTGTAATTTCACTTTTAAAACATATAAAACAAAATTAAAAATATTGAATATTAAATTTTTCTAAAAGTGTCATTTAAAAAATACTTTTATTCACTAAAAAAAATATTATTGTTACTTCCCAAGTAACGTTTTGATTTTGACTTGACCAATTCTATATATTTTTATTTTTATTTTAATGTTCTTATGAAAACAAGTACTTATTGATGTGATGTGACCAATATTATAACTTTCTATATTTTTAAAAATTCTCATCTACTTTTTCAATTTCTATATTCAACCTAGTATTTATTCACTTTGTGAGCGTCTATATTTGACATAGACTAGTCACTTGTGACTTATTCACTTGTTTATCTTTTCACATGTTAGAGGCTTAAGATATATATAAACATATAATGATGAGTACAACCATTAATTTTTAAATTTCACTCATTCTATTTTCATATTTGTTAAAAAGGTTATCAATGAGACTGTAATTTCATTTTTGAAACATAGAAAACAAAATTAAAAATATTTAATATGGATTTTTCTTAAGAGTGCCATGCTGCAACTTTTACATGTCATTATTGACTTTCACATGCCATTACTGACTTCCACATGCCATCTATATTTGGCAAAGACTAGCCACTTGTGGCTTGACCAATTCTATATATTTTTATTTTAATGTTTTCATGAGAACAAGTACTTAATGATGTGACCAATATTATAATTTTCTATCTATATTTGATAGAGACTAGCCACTTGTGGCTTATTTAATTGTCTATCTATGCACTAACTGGAAGCTTAATGTAACACCCTGTTTTCCCCCAAGTCTATAATTATGATTAATACTTCATGATTGTAATTGATGAACATTGTAATTGTGTTTTATGTTTAATGAAATTTCCTACTAGCTTACTAAAGAGGAAGCCTTGCAGTACTGGCCATGATACCGCAAGTGGGAATTGGTGAGGGGGAATTGGGAATTGCCTTATCTTGCCAAGAATCCCAACTCCCACCTAAATAACATCGAAAGACTAACCTGTCTGAAGTAGCATGTTCATTATGTTCACAAGAAATATCGTCAATGAAAAATCAGACCTGGTGGTTGGGGCAGTGATGACTTCCTTCATAAATGTACATGGAGGAAGACAGGGTCGGCTAAAGCTGTTAGCCAGGAGTGCCATGGAGGTTCCCCTTCGATTTGGGATCTTGACTCTAGGGGTTTCTTTTGACAGAAGAAAGATGAAGAACCCGAGGAAATGAATGTTCTAGATTGGGAAAGGGAAAGGAATAAAAACACAGACACAGAAGCTGAGTGATATCAAGAATGAGTAAGGGGCTCAAGAGAGAGCACAAAAGCCTTCTGAGAGCACAAAAACTGAGAGTTTTTTATAAAGAAAATATGAATCTTTCCTAGAATACTCATGGTAGACATTGGAACAGAAAATACAGAGAACCATATGGGAGCATAGAAGGCCACGAGTTGGTGCTTGCTAGAAATAAAATGGCACCAATAAGGGGAGGTTGTTGAGAGACTATGTTGCATTGAAGGGATTCTCCTGTGTAGAGGAAATCCAGCTAGGAAGGGAATCTCTTGTTCAAAGGAAATCCAGCTAGGAAGGCACCTAGTAAGCTCGTGGAGGTCTTAGTTTCAGTGGGAAGAGGGGGTTTTGTTGTTTCTAATGTAGTGAAGGAGAGTAACCTTCCTGACCAAACCCTTAACTTGAAATCCAACTTGTAATAATCTTATGGTGGTATCATGGAATAACATGGGCGTGGCTAGTTGTACAAAACAAAGGTGTAGCAGAGCCTACAGTTGGGTGGAAAGGCAATCACCCTCAATCAATTGGTAGGTTGAAGTTTGGACCTAGAAAAAATAAGTGTTTCTGAATGTATCTGGAAAATATTTGTTAATGAATATGAATTTCATTATGTTCTTAAAGGAAAATTTCACAAGTTGAATGAATGCTAAGTATGAGTTTTGTTTTTCTAATGAGGTTTCTTTAAGATTGTTTTATTTTCTGTGGTAACTGTTTATGAGAGGTCTGGTGGGAGCATGTAATCCTATGTTTTACCCAATCCTTTGAATGGAAATTTTGCAGGATGATAAAATATTCACTTTGGGAGCTATTGAGAGGTATCTCTTTTGCAATAAGGATGTGGGATAAAGGTACTAGGAGTAGAGGTTAAATTCTTGCAGACTGGGAAAAGGAGATAGAGAGTTTGCTTGCCTTGAATCACCCGACTCCTCGTTTGAGATCCTTATTCAACCTCGAGAGAACATCAACCATAAATCTGGTGCAGGGAGTTGATCCCAACTGTTCGTTGGAGATCAGAGTATTGGAAGAAGCCTTTTAAAAGGAGGTCCATTCAGAAAACCCCACAAGCATTTTCATCGTGAACTTACCGACGAGAGTGTTCTAAGTCAACAAGAGTCGTTGATTCATTGGGAGGTCATAACAATGAGATCTAGACCATAGATATTTTTGTGGACTATTCCACTATTATTATCGGGATGTGTTGTTCAGAAGAATCCAAGAAGAACGCATGGAAGGAACTTCCGATAGAGAGATCCTAAAAATGAAATTCCAAATGGACTAGATTCGTAGATCTGTTGGAGGTTTGAAAAATGAGATCTGAGTTGTTGATCTCGTTGTGGGTTTAGCCTAGCATAAAGCCCCATCAGAATCATGAAACTCGTTAACCGTGAAGCAGATTTGAGATCCTAATGAAACCTTGACCGTTAGATCTGGGGATTTGATGACCGTCATATCTGTCAAAAAACTCCAGTTCAGAAAGAAATGTTAAGGAAGAATCCCTAAGGTTGTGGGTGGAATTATTTGTTGCTAACAAATGCCCTAGTATATGTGGGTCATTAATCTACCGATGAGTCAGCCCGATAAGATCTCAGCCATAGATTTTTTCGTGGACCCCACATGTTGTTTGATTAGAGGAGTTTGGGTGAGGCTGATAACTGTCATGTGGTTTGGGGGTTTCGAGTGAATTGGTACCATTGTTTCTTTTGATTTCACATATGTTGTATCTGTTAGCAATAAGGTGGTTGGAAGGAAACACTCATAAGAAAAGGTTGGGATTGCATAACGTGTATCTCGAAGAGGAAAAATTTCAATCACCTCCAACCATTGATTAATGATTTGGATTGGATCATTATATTATTTTTCATCTATCTCAATTATTTTAGAGTGGAAAAAATTGGAGGAATCATATTCCATGGTCATTTTAGTGGCAGGTCCAAGTTTGGAAAATTCTAGTCTAGAACCTTCCAGGGCCATTTTGAGCCATTAAACAACATTTTTGGGGTTTTGTTGTCCAAAAGTTGTGCACGCCACCTTGAATGTTCTACACTATGAGACCTTCCCAATCATGCAAACTGTGCATCAATTAGAGTTTTTATGCAAATGTTATTCCTCCCACAAATTGACCTACTGTGTTGACCGCCATGGTATGAGAGGATTCCATGTTATCCCCTATTACCTACACATATGGGGCTAGTCAAGTATGTAATTTCATGACAATTATAGAAGGTTTAAAACCATATCACAATTGAGGGTTGAGGAAGTAAAAAAAATACCCCTATATGGCTATTGGTCTATGTTAAATACCGGGCCTGTTATAGCAAGATTTGCCTCACCATTGCTATCTTGCACAGAGGGCCTTTTTCCATTTCCTTATGCAGACTTATCATCCCTTTTTTGACGAATCCAGAGCTAAAAAATACATTTTTCCACATATACGCTCCCTATCAATTATACACGATGCGTATATGCTTGATGCTCCACTGTAGCTCGCGTATATCAGGATTTGTGCCGAAAAATACAAAATGAGGTTGGGTTTCCATGTCACGACAAGATATCTCTGATCCTTGGCCTTCCATATACTGGAAGCATTCTGACTCGGCCCTTCAGTTGCATTCTGAAGGCTATAATAGCACAATTTCGAGCTATGGAAAAGAAGGAGAAAACATTCAACTTTGAGAGCAAAGTTACCCTGGAATAATTACTTCATATTGAGTCTGCATCCCTTTGTCCCTCAAGTCTGAACACAGTGTTTAGCCCCCAAGCTCTTCCCTTATTGTTGAGAGGACCTCTTTACCTCTTTCTCATGAGATTGCCTTTGGTGGAGGATTGAAGTGGTGGAGACCCAGTTGGAAGGAACTTGGCTTCTTGGTTTCAAACCGTGCCGACACGGAAGTCTGTAATGTTGACACTTCTGCTAATCAATTATTAAGAGAAATACTCCTTTCCCATCCTATTGGTATCTTGAAAACATATGATTATCATCCATGGGCGTGTTTGTAATGTCTATTAATGGATTATGCTATCTGATGTGCTAATCCCTTTTATATCATTACTATATACTTGCTTTGATTGTTTTATGAGAACTTCTTGTAGGTATAAAGCTTTGGGTCAAAGTGCTCAACGATGGAACATCATCAAACGTTGGATTGAGGTAGGCCTCTTTCTTGTATTGCACATTAGTCTATATTGCATATGTTGGAATTGAGTTGATTTCTATAGTAGAATCTATCTTTTGTGGCCCTTGGCCATAGAGAGTTTTTACCTTGTAACAGAAATGGCGACTCCACTGGGGAGAGATATTCCTTCTAAGGGTTGAAGTACTTTTTCTTCTTACATTGCTCTTTTTCCTTTGTGTTTCTTTTCGTATCACTGCTTGACAGATCCTGTTCACTCTGATTCTGAGTTTTCAACCTTTTACCCTAGCCTGGCCTTGTTCTAATGCATATACGCCCCTTTTTCCTTTATAGTCATGTATACACACTTGTTGTCTCACTGCAAGAAGCATATATATGCTCTGTTCTCCTGAACAATCATGTATACCACTTCCCCTTGCTTGTTTGCTTGGTTGAGTGACTACTGGGTAGGATTTAAAGATTGTTGAGCCTTCTTAGGTCTTTGTAGTGTCTGTTGAGATTATCTGGGATGACAGGAAGCATGTTTGGAGTTGAATTTTTAGGCGTAGTCTTTCTCTTTGTTTTCTATTTTTTAATTTGTCCTTGGCTTCTAGGTTGTTTACTTGGCTGCCTGGTATTCTGCTTGAGTTACTTCTTTTACACATGGTATAATTCATCTGTCAAGTTGCTTATCAGTCCATGCATTTTCTTTTTAGAATATTGAAAATACAAAAAAAAAAAGGCATTTTGAATTGGTTGGCATTTTTGTTTGTGAATTTTTATCATTAGCTTAGCACATTTAGCGAAAGATTGTATTTTACTTCTGAATTGCAGATTTGAAATTAAAGACTGCACTATTTTTATTAGCATATCATTCATTGAAAAGTTAAATATATACTTTGCATTATATCCATATTTATTTTCTGGCAGAGTCATAACGCCATGAGTTTCACTTCCATACCTTTTTGAGTAACCACGACCAATAAAATTTACGCTTTAAACTAAAATTGATTAGTCATGATTTTATTTTTAGGGTGCACAAACTAGCTTAGGATTTAGTGCCTTGGCATAGGATTTTGTGAGTAAACTTATCCAAGGCAATTAATTCAACATATGTGTCTGAGACAGGTAGTTGAGAAGTCCATTATATAATTGGTAATATTAGGAGGCTCCGCTCACACCGGAGTTAATCACAAGGTTGCGCGAAGTTAGTTGAAGGGATAACCCATGGATACTCACCTAGTTTCATAGATATTTCTGTGGATTTAATCATATTTGAGGATCTTGCTAGTACCCATACCTCTGTGAGAGGCAGTTCTTTCAAGGTTTCGGGCTTTGCTACCCTTCCCATATGGTGATCCAGAATTACGATTGCTCGCCTGTGCATCGGTTATACAGTGGTTTATTAGTTTCTTGACTTAGGTATCTCATAGGTTACTTGTAGGGGTTATTCTGCTTGTATCCTGAGTCAGATAGGGGTCAAACAACACACAGCCTTTATGGAGGATTACCTATCCGGGGGGATCTGACCGACTGGTTGTTAAGCCTACGAGGGCCCTTATAATTGATTATGTTACCTCCAAACTTTAGCAGAGAGTCTCAGGTCCCTCTTGAATGATACACACCTTATTTAGCAAGGGAGGCCACTCAACCACTTTAGCTCGTTTGCATGCATATTGGTCGTTTGACTTTTTGGTATGCTCTTTGATTACTAGTTGGCCTCAGGAATCTCTTTTGGGTGTCATCATCATGGATAGTGGAGTTTCTTTTGCTCCCTCATTTACTGCTACCCACCCCGTGATGCCTACTCATTTCATGGGGACAGATCCATCCACTTATTATAATGGTATGCAGAATTATGGTACTCAGTCAATGCCTTGGGTCTCTAATAATTTTTTTCATGGTATGTCTGATATTTCTTCGCACTTGCCATCCTCTGTCTCGCCTCCTTATGTGAATACAAGTTTTGGGTATGGGGGCATGATGCCTCCTTCTTATCCATCTCCATTTGGTGGGAGTCATATCCTTTAAACACCTCTTACAATGGGAGGTTGGAATCTTTCTTCCTACGAATCCACTATGCGAGAAGTAAGTGCCTAATTAAGTAATCATTCTACTTATCACAGTCCGTCCACTTATCCTTCTTCTTCTATGTCAGTTCCTATGAACACTTTTCCCATGGTGGACCTCCATCTGTCTTCCGGTGTTTCATCTAGGGGGTGTTATTTTTATAGTATGGCCAACCCCCCTCACGAATTTCCTTCGCCTGGGGGAAACATATATCCTCACATGATTAACCCTTGTCATATCGCTTTCTCTTCTCAAGAGGATTCATTAGTGTCGATGCCCTTACAACCCTTTATGAATCAGTATGGAGGAGGATACTATCCTGCTAGACAGAGACATGGTGTAAACTAGGATCCTTCCTGGCCTGCAATTTATCAAAGCCAATCTTTCCTTGGACCTTGGTCTCAAATGCCGCAATTCATCACCGCCACGAGTCTGGTCACTGCTAGTCATACTGGAGCTCCATCTCCTACCTTTACTAGTCGTGTTGGATATTGGTCGACAACCTCTGCGAGTCATGTTGAAGACTTGCAACCAACCGCTGCAAGTCATGTTGGGGGTACATGTCTGGCCACTGCTAGTCACACTGCACATCCATCACCAACCTCTGCTAGTCATGTTGGAGATTTGCTACTAGCCTCTGCAAGTCATGCTAGGAGCATGTCACCAGCCACTGCAAGTCATGCTGGGGACATTCATATGATTGAGAATTCTAGATGTCTCGGATGTAAGCCTAGATTCCTTTGCAGGACTTGTGAAGGAAGTCACCTTACTTGTTTGCGTCCTATTACTGTTGGGATACCAGAAGTGTGGGGCTCACCTAAGGGCCCTTTGGGTTTTGAGGCATCTATGGTTTCACAACACTCTGTTCCTTCTTTGGTTCACACAACAGTCATGCCAATGCAATCTTTGGCTGACACCCCTTTCCCTTTAGGGGTTGATGTGTCCTTTGACCCTGTTGTCTCACATCCCATTCAAACTGTGGTCATGTCTATGCAATATTTGAAGAAAAGTTTTCTATGTTCGGGAGTGATGCATCTCTTGACCTTGTTGTCTCGCATCTTGTTCAACCAATGGTCGTGTCGATGCAATATTCGACCGACCACACTCTTGTTTTTTGGGGTGATGCACCTCTTAACCTTATTGTCTCACATCCTATAGAGCCAATGGTTGAGGAAGTGGTCGTATCGATGCAATATTCGATCGAACCCACTCTTCTCTTGAAGAGTGACAAGTCTAAGGAAACGGTCATGTCAATGCAATTTTTGGTCGATTCCGCTCTTATGGTTCTGGTTCTATACCTTCTATTCCATGTCCTTAGAATTTCTAGTACTACACCTTCTGAAGTAGAGAGATTTTCACTCTTCCCAAGTTCTCTGCCTCCAAGTCTCAAAGAGATTCCCTTTGATTGGGGTGGTCTTATTGAGTATCCAATGCCTCTGCCTATGTCTTTTTCAGGAAGAGATATTATCTGATATAGCATGGAGACGATAACCTCCGTTAGCAATTTTCCCTCCTCGACTTGGAGATCTTTGGGTATTCCCAAGCCTGTGTCGGTTCTTCGCAAGACACCGACATTCCACAGAAGGTCCGCATAGGAGCCTTGGCCTCCCCTGCGACTTTCCGCCTAGAATCTCCCTAACGAGTCTCAGTTAATCTCTTTTCCAACTCGTCTAAAAATGGAAAAGATCGCCGAGTGATTTGTCCCTTTCACACTCGTTAAAGTTGGACTTGAATGGCCATGAGTTTTAGTTAATCTCTTTTCCGACTTGCTATGAAAAATATAAATGATTTCCAAGTGAACTTGTCTTTTTCACACTCGTAAATTAGATTTGAAAAGACATCTATTTGGCACAAGCTTACCCCTTTTTCACACCAAGTAGACTAAAAGATATAAAAAAGGATATTTTTTGGCATTAAGTTGTGATTGCATCTCATGCCCTCTCCTGTTGTATTGAGCCTTTAGCCGGTTCTCACTTTGCGTTATAAACCATTGCCTAAGCAGTTTGCATCCTCAACCAAGTAGAGCCTTGTTTTTATCCTTCGCAATTTGACACCCTATACCCTGGAGGGAACATCACCCTGAGTGTCCATCTCCCGCATGCATTTCCTTGCATTGAGCATAGGTACGTTCCACTGGTGGAACTAGTTTTTCTTACTTGCGACACTCAGTCCCTCCTCTGTATCATAGCATTCATTTGTTATGAAAAAACAAAAAAGACGGGCGGAAAGGGAATACTATATTGTAATTGTCAGCAGTCGTGTCACCTTTGAACAAAGCACAAAGTTATTGAGTCCTTGTGTCATCATAATTTTGGGTTTAGCATGGCCTTAGGATGCTGATCTGCTACAGAGTTTTCTCTACCGACTGGTTACTCTTCCAGTCCCTATAGAGAATGTTATTGATGCCTCCTGCATCTAATTGTCACATCATTGAGTCCACGTTGCCGGAGCCCACCATATGTCTCATGCTGTTGTTCAAAGGAAGTCTATCAACCTGTGTCGACCACTCCTCAAAAATATTGACTTTCCATGTCGTCCATACCCTCAGTTTGTCTCAGAATCACATGATACTTTGGTCTTATCATGCACCCTGGCCCTACTTTCATCATTGGTAGGTCACCTTGAACCCAACAATTGACATTTCATCATTGGTCCTTGACTGGGTGGTTTCCCTTGTGCTCGATGGAAAGACATCTATTCACACTTTGGTATTCGTGCAGTGTCTTGGATGCCATTAGCCTTATTGGTGGTTTCCTCGCCTTTGTAAGTAGTTTTTCATCATTGGCTGCTATTCAGAGGGTCCTTTTCGTGTACCACTTGCATTTGGCACACACGAAAGATGCACAGGGTTGTTGGTTCGTGAACATGTTCTTCGTCCGATCTCCACCAAATCATGAAGCTCCTGCTTTGTTCCTTGTGCTGACTGATGAGAGATGCCTCAATGCTCTCCTTTCAGTGGGTCTCTTTCCATCGACTTCAGCTCATTTATTCTGGATACGAGACCTAGAGTTTTATGAGTACCTTGAGGCTTTCAGTCATTAGTGGCAAGCTCTCTCGCCATTGAAATATGGGAATACATCAATGTCTCTTGATCAATGGATCTCTCAAGTGTTCGACACCAACTCCTTTATTCACATTTGTAGAGATGTACTCGGTGCCTTGATACCTACTTTCATTATCAGTAGGTTGTCTCGCATTTGTTAACGATATACTTCAATGACCGGTAATCAAACGATGTCTCATTGTGTTCGACCTCAACTCATTTATTCACATGATGTAGACTTGCACCATTGGAGGATAGTGTATAGGACTTGAACACATCACTATGTGGCCGCAACTTTCTTGAGTTGTTTCTTCCATTTCATTGGACCAGTACCTATTTAATTTCGGTGATCATGGGAGATCATATTGTACTCCATGGTATACAAATATCTTCAGATTGATTTTTGAGACTGGTTTCACTGGGCCTTGTTTGTGACTATGGCAACTTTTGGCATATAACCACATTTGTATTTGCTTATTCATGGCCATGAACACTTGTTTGGTATATTTTCCACATGGATCTACATTGTATTCTTGGCAGCCATGCATGCCAAGTCAGTACATAATGTAATGAGCAATTGAGTTCATCCAGTTGGTTCTCTACCACTCCAATTTTGGGTTATTTATAATATATTTCGACCATCGCAGATAATACTCTGATCTCACACATTAGGGGGCATTTGTTATCGCAAGATTTTCCTCACCATTTCTATCTTGCACAGAGAGCCTTTTTCCATTTCCCTATGCAGACTTCTCATCCCTTTTTTGATGAATACAGAGCTAAAACATACATTTTCCCACATATACGCTCCCTATCATTTATACAATATGCATATATCCTTGATGCTCCACTGCAGCTCACGTATATCAGGATTTGTGCCAGAAAATACAAAATGAGGTCAGGTTTCCATGTCACGACAAGAGATCTCTGATCCTTGGCCTTCCATATACTGGAAACGTTCCGACTCGGCCCTTCAGTTTCATTCTGAAAGCTATAAGAGCACAATTTCGAGCTATGGAAAAGAAGGATAAAGCATTCAACTTTGAGAGCAAAGTTACCCTGGAAAAATTACTTCATATTGAGTCTGCATCCCTTTGTCCCTCAAGTCTGAACACAGTGTTCAGCCCCCAAGCTCTTCCCTTATTGTTGAGAGGACCTCTTTACCTCTTTCTCATGAGCTTGCCTTTGGTGGAAGATTGAAGTGGTGGAGACCCAGCTGGAAGGAACTTGGTTTCTTGGTTTCGAACCATGCCGACACAGAAGTCTATAATGTTGACACTTCTACTGATCAATTATTAATAGAAATACTCATTTCTCATCCTATTGGTATCTTGCAAATATATGATTTTTATCCATGGGCGTGTTTGTAATGTCTATTAATGGATTATGTTATCTGATGTGCTAATCCCTTTTATATCATCACTATATACTTGCTTTTCTTATTTGTTGAGAACTTCTTGCATGTATAAAGCTTTGGGTCAAAGTGCTCAATGATGGAACATCATCAAACGTTGGATCGAGGTAGGCCTCTTTCTTGTATTTCACATTAGTCTATATAGCACATGTTGGAATTGAGTTGATTTCTGCAGTCACATCTGTCTGTTGTGGTTTACCCTTGGCCATAGAGAGTTTTTCCCTTGTAACAGGGCCACTAGGAGAAAAATGGGTTCCATTCCATGTTATTGTATTTTGTTCCATAGTAGAGAAGAAAAAATGGGCTAGTAAATTAGAGAGCATAACAGAGGGGGTTAATGTTATGTAGTATCCTAACATGCCACAGGTCTCATGTAACTCCATAGAGAGTGCCTTCTTCTTTGTACTTGCATTATTCCCATACTAGAGAAAAGAGAGAAGAGCTGATCCAGGTGGATATTGGTGGCCACCCACCTATTCCACTTGGACCCCCACCATTGCTTCTTTCATTTTTTCAGTTTTTGCATAGTATTGATCCAGGTGGATATCGGTGGCCACCCACCTTTTCCAAATGGCTCAAAATGGCTTTCTGGCAATTTTGGCAATTTACTATTTTTAGCAGGTTTTAACTTCCGGGGCCATTTTGAGGGTCCAAATGAAGGTATTTCGAGATCAAGGCTCTCAATGATATCCAAAGGCATATTGAGCCCCCAAAATGAATCTCCTCGACGATACCTTTCCAACGAGNGGTGCTTCATCTCCTAGGGTTAGGTTTTTGGATGTCTAGGAATTTTGGCATTCCCATTTATTGTAAAAATTCCTTCAGAGCCTCATTGTAATCATGTTCTCACGGATGAGAGTAGCGGCCACATCTCTTCTCAGAGATAAGCTACCAGCGCCTAGCTAGTTTATTTCCATTCCGTCTGTAGCATATTTCAGTCATTTGAAATGAAGTCTTATTTCCGCTGCATATTTGTGTTTATGTGAATTTTTGTATTTCATCGTGTTCCTACATAAATATGGATCAGTGGTATCAGAGCGGTCTACTCATTCTCGATCCTTCTTTGCATGTCCCCAACGAGATCGGGGTATAAGGAGTTGGGGCTCGATTTGGTTGAACCCT
>JASDQU010104012.1:33628-111652 GCA_032191745.1 Picea mariana | reverse complement strand
CATTGGATATGCTTATGAGCATGTGCAAACGATTCATTCGATTCATTGTGAGAATTCGGATTGCAGAGTTTGTGCAGAGGAGGCAGGCTGTCTGGTCACGGAAATTGGCGCATGTAATTGCTAATTTGTGTATGACAGTGTGAGACGATTGTATTGTACTGAGAGCTCTTGGATTAGATCTTTGTATGAGATTGTTTCATGATTCATAATATATGATAGTGGGGTTTTTATCTTTACGCTTTCCCCGGTAAAACTTTTGTGTTGTGTGTTATTGATATTTCACTTTGTGCATTGTGGTTGAGATCGTGGTTTAAATTGCTTCCGCAATAATAGTAGAAGCGATTCTGTATTTAACAAGTTGTGGTAATTGTTAGATCAGGAGAATCGCAGGAATACATTAATTTGTATCGAAATTTTACACCCACATGTTGTTTGATTAGAGGAGTTTGGGTGAGGCTGATAACTGTCATGTGGTTTGGGGGTTTCGAGTGAATTGGTACCAATGTTTCTTTTGATTTCACATATGTTGTATCTGTTAGGAGTAAGGTGGTTGGAAGGAAACGCTCATAAGAAAAGGTTGGGATTGCATAACGTGTATCTCGAAGAGGCAAATTTTGAATCATCTCCAACCATTGATCAATGATTTGGATTGGATCATCATATTATTTTTCATCTATCTCAATTATTTTAGAGTGGAAAAAATTGGAGGAATCATATTCCATGGTCATTTTAGTGGCAGGTCCAAGTTTGGAAAATTCTAATCCAGAACCTTCCAGGGCCATTTTGAGCCATTAAACAACATTTTTGGGGTTTTGTTGTCCAAAACTAGTGCACGCCCCCTTGAATGTTCTACACTATAAGACCTTCCCAATCGTGCAAACTGTGCATCAATCAGAGTTTTTATGCAAATTTTATTCCTCCCACAAGTTGACCTACAGTGTTGACCGCCATGGTATGAGAGGATTCCATGTTATCCCCTATTACCTACACATATGGGGCTAGTCAAGTATGTAATTTTATGAAAATTATAGAAGGTTTAAAACCATATCACAATTGAGGGTTGAGGAAGTAAAAAAACTACCCCTATATGAATATTGGTCTATGTTAAATACCGGGCCTGTTATAGCAAGATTTGCCTCACCATTGCTATCTTGCACAAGGGCCTTTTTCCATTTCCTTATGCAGACTTATCATCTCTTTTTTGATGAATCCAGATATAAAACATACATTTTTCCACATATACGCTCCCTATCAGTTATACAAGATGCGTATACGCTTGATGCTCCACTGCAGCTCGCGTATATTGGGATTTGTGCCAAAAAATACAAAATGAGGTTGGGTTTCCATGTCACGACAAGAGATCTCTGATCCTTGGCCTTCCATATACTAGAAACGTTCTGACTCGGCCCTTCAGTTGCATTCTAAAGGCTATAAGAGCACAATTTCGAGCTATGGAAAAGAAGGAGAAAGCATTCAACTTTGAGAGTAAAGTTACCCTGGAATAATTACTTCATATTAAGTCTGCATCCCTTTGTTCCTCAAGTCTAAACACAGTGTTCATCCCCCAAGCTCTTCCCTTATTGTTGAGAGGACCTCTTTACCTCTTTCTCATGAGCTTGCCTTTGGTGGAGGATTGAAGTGGTGGAGACCCAATTGGAAGGAACTTGGCTTCTTGGTTTCAAACCGTGCCGACACGAAAGTCTGTAATGTTGACACTTTTGCTGATCAATTATTAATAGAAATACTCCTTTCCCATCCTATTGGTATCTTGCAAACATATGATTATTATCCATGGGCATGTTTGTAATGTCTATTAATGGATTATGCTATCTGATGTGCTAATCCCTTTTATATCATCACTATGTGCTTGCTTTGATTGTTTGTTGAGAACTTCTTGTAGGTATAAAGCTTTGGGTCAAAGTGCTCAACGGTGGAACATCATCAAACGTTGGATCGAGGTAAGCCTCTTTCTTGTATTGCACATTAGTCTATATAGCATATGTTGGAATTGAGTTGATTTCTATAGTAGCATCTGTCTTTTGTGGTTTACCATTGGCCATAGAAAGTTTTTACCTTGTAATAGAAATGATGACTCCACTAGGGAGAGATATTCCTTCTAAGGGTTGAAGTACTTTTTCTTCTTACATTGCTTTTTTTCCTTTGTGTTTCTTTTCGTATCACTGCTTGACAGATCCTGTTCACTCTAAGTCTGAGTTTTCAGCCTTTTACCCTTGCCTAGCCTTGTTCTAATCCATATACACCCTTTTTTCCTTTATAGTCATGTATACACGCTTGTTGTCTCACTGCAAGAAGCGTATATATGCTCTGTTCTCCTGAACAATCCTGTATACCACTTCCCCTTGCTTGTTTGCTTGGTTGAGTGACTACTGGGTAGGATTTAAAGATTGTTGAGCCTTCTTAGGTCTCTGTAGTGTCTGTTGAGATTATCTGGGATGACAGGAAGCATGTTTGGAGTTGAATTTTTAGGTGTAGTCTTTCTCTTTGTTTTCTATTTTTTAATTTGTCCTTGGCTTCTAGGTTGTTTGCTTGGCTGCTTGGTATTCTGCTTGAGTTACTTCTTTTACACAGTAGAATTCATTTGTCAAGTTGCTTATCAGTCCATGCATTTTCTTTTTAGAATATTGAAAATACAAAAAAAATAGGCATTTTGCATTGGTTGGCATTTTTGTCTGTGAATTTTTATCATTAGCTTAGCACATTTAGCGAAAGATTGTATTTTACTTCTGAATTGCAGATTTGAAATTGAAGACTGCACTATTTTTATTAGCATATCATTCATTGAAAAGTTAAAGATATACTTTGCATTATATCCATATTTATTTTCTGGCAGAGTCATAACGCCATGAGTTTCACTTCCATACCTTTTTGAGTAACCACGACCAATAAAATTTACGCTTTAAACTAAAATTGATTAGTCATGATTTTACTTTTAGGGTGCACAAACTAGCTTAGGATTTAGTGCCTTGGCATAGGATTTTGTGAGTAAAATTCTCCAAGGCAATTAATTCAAGATATGTGTCTGAGACAGGTAGTTGAGAAGTCCATTGTATAATTGGTAATATCAAGAGGCTCCGCTCACACTGAAGTTAATCATGAGGTCGCGCGAAGTTAGTTGAAGGGATAACCCATGGATACTCACCTAGTTTCATAGATATTTCTGTGGATTTATTCGTATTTGGGGATCTTGCTAGTACCCATACCTTTGTGAGAGGTGGTTCTTTCAAGGTTTTGGGCTTTGCTACCCTTCCCATATGGTGATCCAGAATTACGACTGCTCGCCTTTGCATCGGTTATATAGTGGTTTATTAGTTGCTTGACTTAGGTATCTCATAGGTTACTTGTAGGGGTTATTCTGCTTGTATCCTGAGTCAGATAGGGGTCGAACAACACACGACCTTTATGGAGGATTACCTCTCCGGGGGGATCTAACCGACTGGTTGTTAAGCCTATGAGGGCCCTTATAATTGATTATGTTACCTCCAAACTTTAGCAGAGAGTCTCAGGTCCCTCTTGAATGATACATACCTTCTTTAGCAAGGGAGGCCACTCAACCAATTTAGCTCGTTTGCATGCATATTGGCCGTTTGACTTTTTGGTATGCTGTTTGATTACTAGTTGGCCTTAGGACTCTCTTTTGGGTGTCATCATCATGGATAGTGGAGTTTCTTTTGCTCCCTCATTTACTGCTACCCACCCCATGATGCGTACTCATTTCATGGGGACATATCCGTCCACTTATTATAATGGTATGCAGAATTATGGTACTCAGTCAATGCCTTGGGTCTCTAATCATTTTTCTCATGGTATGTCTGATATGTATTTGCACTTGCCATCCTCTGTCTCGCCTCCTTATGTGAATACAAGTTTTGGGTATGGGGGCATGATGCCTCCTTTTTATCCCTCTTCATTTGGTGGGAGTCATATCCTTCAAACACCTCTTATAGTAGGAGGTTGGAATCTTCCTTCCTAAGAATCCACTATGTGAGAAGTAAGTGCCCAATTAAGCAATCATTCTACTTATCACACTCTGTTCGCTTATCCTTCTTCCGCTATGTGAGTTCCTACAAACACTTTTCCCATGGTGGACCTTCGTCTGTCCTCTGGTGTTTCATCTAGGGGGTGTTATTTTTATAGTATGGGCAACCCCCCTCATGAATTTCCTTCGCCTGGGGGCAACATATATCCTCACATGATTAACCCTTGTCATGTCGCTTTCTCTTCTCAAGCGGATTCATTAGTGTCGATGCCCTTACAACCCTTTATGAATTAGTATGGAGGAGGATACTATCATGATGGATAGGGACATGGTGTAAACTAGGATCCTTCTTGGCCTGCAATTTATCAAAACCAATCTTTCTTTGGACCTTGGTATCAAATGCCGCAATTCATCACCACTACGAGTCAGGTCACTGCTAGTGATACTGGAGCTCCATCTCCTACCTCTGCTAGTCATGTTGGATATTGGTTGACAACCTCTGCGAGTCATGTTGAAGACCTGCAACCAGCCGCTGCAAGTCATGTTGGGGGTACATGTCTGGTCACTGCTAGTCACACTGCACATCCATCACCAACCTCTGCTAGTCATGTTGGAGATTTTCTACTAGCCTCTGCAAGTCATGCTAGGAGCATGTCACCAACCACTGCAAGTCATGCTGGGGACATTCATATGATTGAGAAGTCTAGATGTCTTGGATGTAAGCCTAGATTCCTTTGCAGGACTTGTGAAGGAAGTCACCTTACTTGGTTGTGTCCTATTACTATTGGGATACCAGAAGCGTGGGGCTCACCTAAGGGCCCTTCGTGTTCTAAGGCATCTATGGTTTCACAACACTCTATTCCTTCTTTGATTGACACAACAGTCATGCCGATGCAATCTTTGGCTGACACCCCTTTCCCTTTAGGGGTTGATGTGTCCTTTGACCTTGTTGTCTCACATCCTGTTCAAACTGTGGTCGTGTCGATGCAATATTCGTCAGACAACTCTTATATGTTCGGGGGTGATGTGTCTCTTGACCTTGTTGTATCGCATCTTGTTCAACCAATGGTCGTGTCGATGCAATATTCGACTGACCACGCTCTTGTTTTTTGGGGTGATGCACCTCTTAACCTTATTGTCTCACATCCTATAGAGCCAATGGTTGAGGAAGTGGTCGTATCGATGAAATATTCAATTGAACCGACTCTTCTCTTGAAGAGTGACAAATCTAAGGAAACGGTCATGTCAATGCAATTCTTGGTCGATTCTGCTCTTATGGTTCTGTTTCTATACCTTCTATTCCATGTCCTTATCATTTCTAGTACTACACCTTCTGAACTAGAGAGATTTTTACTCTTCCCGAGTTCTCTGCCTCCAAGTCTCAAAGAGATTCCCTTTGATTGGGGTGTTCTTATCGGGTATCCAATGCCTCTACCTATGTCTTTTCCAGGAAGAGATATTATCCGATATAGCACAGAGATGATAACCTCCGTTAGCAATTTTCCCTCCTTGACTTGGAGATATTTGGGTATTCCCAAGCCTGTGTCAGTTCTTCGCAAGACACCGACATTCCACAGAAGGTCCGCATGGGAGCCTTGGCCTCCCACATGACTTTCCACCTAGAATCTCCCTAACGAGTCTAAGTTAAGCTCTTTTCCAACTCGTCTAAAAATGGAAAAGATCGCCGAGTGATTTGTCCCTTTCACACTCATTAAAGTTGGACTTGAATGGTCATGAGTCTTAGTTAATCTCTTTTCTGACTTGCTATGAAAAATATAAAAGATTGCCGAGTGAACTTGTCTTTTTCACACTCGTAAATTAGATTTGAAAAGACGTCTATTTGGCACAAGTTTACCCCTTTTTCACACCAAGTAGACTAAAAGATATAAAAAAGGACATTTTTTGGCATTAAGTTGTGATTGCATCTCATGCCCTCGCCTATTGTATTGAGCTTTTAGCCAGTTCTCACTTTGCGTTATAAACCGTTGCCTAAGTAGTTTGCATCCTCAAACAAGTAGAGCCTTGTTTTTATCCTTCGCAATTTGACACCCTATACCCTGGAGGGAACATCACCCCGAGTGTCCATCTCCTGCATGCATTTCCTTGCATTGAGCATAGGTACATTCCACTGCTGGAACTAGTTTTTCTTACTTGTGACACTCGGTCCCTCCTCTGCATCATAGCATTCATTTTTTATGAAAAAAAAAAAAAGACGGGCGGGAAGAGAATACTATATTGTAATTGGCAGCAGTCGTGTCACCTTTGAGCAGAGCACAAAGTTATTGAGTCCTTGTGTCATCATAATTTTGGGTTTAGCATGGCCTTAGGAAGTTGATCTCACTACAGAGTTTTCTCTACCGACTGTTTACTCTTCCAGTCCCTATAGAGAACGTTATTGATGCCTCCTGCATCTAATTTTCACATCATTGAGTCGATGTTGCCAGAGTCCACCATATGTCTCATGTTCTTGTTCAAAGGAAGTCTATCAACCTGTGTCGACCACTCCTCAGAAATATTGAATTTCCATATCGGCCATACCCTCAGTTTGTCTCAGAATCACATGATACTTTGGTCTTATCATGCACCCTGGCCCTACTTTCATCATTGGTAGGTCACCTTGAACCCAACAATCGACATTTCATCATTGGTCCTTGACTGGGTGGTTTCCCTTCTGCTCGATGGAAAGACATCTATTCACACTTTGGTATTCGTGCAGTGTCTTGGATGCCATTAGCCTTATTGGTGGTTTCCTCGCCTTTGTCAACAGTTTTTCATCATTGGCTGCTATTCAGAGGGTCCTTTTCGTGTACCGCTTGCATTTGGCACACACGAAAGACGCACAGGGTTGTTGGTTCGTGAACATGTTCTTTGTCCGATCTCCACCAAATCATGAAGCTCCTACTTTGTTCCTTGTGCTGACTGATGAGAGATGCCTCAATGCTCTCCTTTTAGTGGGTCTCTTTCCATCGACTTCAACTCATTTATTCTGGATATGAGACCTAGAGTTTTATGAGTACCTTGAGGCTTTCAGTCATTAGTGGCAAGCTCTCTTGCCATTCAAATATGGGAATACATCAATGTCTCTTGATCAATGGATCTCTCAAGTGTTCGACACCAACTCCTTTATTCACATTTGTAGAGATGTACTCGGTGCCTTGATACCTACTTTCATTATCGGTAGGCTGTCTCGCGTTTGTTAACGATATACTTCAATGACCAGTAATCAAACGATGTCTCATTGTGTTCGACCTCAACTCATTTATTGACATGATGTAGACTTGCACCATTGGTGGATAGTGTATAGGACTTGAAGACATCACTATGTGGCCGAAACTTTCTTGAGTTGTTGCTTCCATTTCATTGGACCAGTACCTATTTAACTTCGGTGATCATGGGAGATCATATTGTACTCCATGGTATACAGATATCTTCAGATTGATTTTTGAGACTGGTTTCACTGGGCCTTATTCGTGACTATGACAACTTTTGGCATATAACCACATTTGTATTTGCTTATTCATGGCCATGAACACTTGTTTGGTATATTTTCCACATGGATCTACATTGTATTCTTGGCAGCCATGCATGCCAAGTCAATACATAATGTAATGAGCAATTGAGTTCATCCAGTTGGTTCTCTACCACTCCAATTCTGGGTTATTTATAATATATTTCGGCCATCATAGATAATCCTCTGATCTCACACATTAGGGGGCATTTGTTATTGCAAGATTTGCCTCACCATTTCTATCTTGCACAGAGAGCCTTTTTCCATTTCCCTATGTAGACTTCTCATCCCTTTTTTGATGAATCCAGAGCTAAAAAATACATTTTCCCACATATACACTCCCTATCAGTTATACAATATGCGTATATGCTTGATGCTCCACTGCAGCTCACGTATATTGGGATTTGTGCCAGAAAATACAAAATGAGGTTAGGTTTCCATGTCACAATAAGAGATCTCTGATCCTTGGCCTTCCATATACTGGAAACGTTCCGACTCATCCCTTCAGTTTCATTCTGAAGGCTATAAGAGCACAATTTTGAGCTATGGAAAAGAAGGATAAAGCATTCAACTTTGAGAGAAAAGTTACCCTGGAAAAATTACTTCATATTGAGTCTGCATCCCTTTGTCCCTCAAGTCTGAACACAGTGTTCAGCCCCCAAGCTCTTCCCTTATTATTGANTACCTCTTTCTCATGAGCTTGCCTTTGGTGGAGGATTGAAGTGGTGGAGACCCAGTTGGAAGGAACTTGGTTTCTTGGTTTCGAACCATGTCGACACGAAATTCTATAATGTTGACACTTCTGCTGATCAATTATTAATAGAAATACTCCTTTCCCATCCTATTGGTATCTTGCAAATATATGATTTTTATCCATGGGTGTGTTTGTAATGTCTATTAATGGATTATGTTATCTGATGTGCTAATCCCTTTTATATCATCACTATATACTTGCTTTTCTTGTTTGTTGAGAACTTCTTGCAGGTATAAAGCTTTGGGTCAAAGTGCTCAATGATGGAACATCATCAAACGTTGGATCGAGGTAGGCCTATTTCTTGTATTTCACATTAGTATATATAGCATATGTTGGAATTGAGTTGATTTCTGCAGTCATATCTGTCTATTGTGGTTTACCCTTGGCCATAGAGATTTTTTCCCTTGTAACAGGGCCACTAGGAGGAAAATGGGTTCCATTCCATGTTATTGTATTTTGTTCCATAGCATAGAAGAAAAAATGGGGTGGTAAATTAGAGAGCATAACAGAGGGGGTTAATGTTATGTAGTATCCTAACATGCCACAGGTCTCATGTAACTCCATAGAGAGTGCCTTCTTCTTTGTACTTGCATTATTCCCATACGAGAGAAAAGAGAGAAGAGCAACCTCACCTTCTAGATGGATTTTCTTCAGTAAGTGTTACTTATAGAAAATCTTTGTGTTATCTTTTGGATGGTGTGTCATTTTATTTTATTGTTCTCCATTTTCCACATTTTATCTATTTCATGCATGAGAATAAAATCGGTAACTAAATATTTTGGAATCTAAAGGAATTTAACCTTCATAGTGTAGATTTCAGTTTTATTTATCATATTTGTTGTGACGAACTATTCCAACAGAATATCCATGATAGTTTACAGATCAATTAATCTTTGTCAGAGCGAGATAGAGTCATCGATTCATATGAGTTCATTCCTTGAATGCACAGAATCCTACCACCAAAGGATTGTTAATGGGGTGTGCCACGTCTGAGGATATGTCACTGACACACTAGTTCACACACCTAGTTATTCGTCTAAGCAGGTGACATGGAAGATTCCATGCAACAACCAGGTAGGGAGGATGACATGGTCAAGAATAAAACCTAAAAGAATTTGGAAGGCCATTCCTACTGGCCTGGAACCCATTTTTGACTACATAGTTAGTCAGTGGAATGGTCCATGAGAGTAGGTTTCCACCTCTGGTGTTAAAACCCAAAATAAGAGTCATTTTGGGAAGATGACTTCTGACATACCACCAACCTAAGTAGGGTTTAGGGGGTTGGGTGTGTTACACTTAATATATATATAAATATAGGATGATGAGTACAACCATTGACATAATTTAGAGAACCAAAACTAGTGAAGTGACATGTTTACCAACATAGAAATACAGTCAATCATGCAATCATGGTAACAACACTTCCTATAGTTTTTTATGTTGTGGTCTAGTGGTAGTTTGAAGTGATTCTTATGATAATGACCAAGATTCGAATCATGGTAGGATTCTTCATTTAAGTGTGTGAGGGTGGGTTGAGCTTCTTTCAAGGTTTAGCATCTATTGAGTCTTCATTTTGACACCTTTATTACCCTATATTATCCTCTATCTTAGTCAATTTTACCTCTCACATGTGCATATGTTGACCATTTCCTCCACAAATCCACTAAGTGACCTTGTCCATGTGCATAGAGAGATAACTTCTGTTAAAGCATGATTTGTTTTATTTTCTTGATTAAAATTGATTAAATGATTGATTATTTATGCTCCTAATTATTTTGACTATTATTTAGCAACTTCATGACAAGGCATCACCTCATTCGGTACTTCCACTGGTTCAGTACTGCAGAAAACAACCGATCCGGTACCAATACTCCTCCTAATATGGTACTTTGTAGTGATTCGGTACTACCTCTACATTCATTCGGTACCAACTCTGCACCTCTTCCAGTACCAGCTCTATTCGATACCATATTTTCACCTCTTCCGAAACTAGCTCTTCACCTCTTCCGGTACCAGCTTCACGACGTAGATCCCCCTGCCCTCGGGCCAAGATCCGCTCAGGATCTTCACTACAACCACGTCGAGGTTAACCGACCCCCTCATTTAATCCATAAAGGACTCTAGATTTTGGAATTTTGCAATCCCTAATGTCAAGCTCCTTGACTCTTCCACTTGCCGAAACATGAAATGCCGATACGCAGAAATCTCTGACCATGCTCTGCTCCTATATCGGGTTTTTCACCTTTTCGGGGTTTCAGACTTCGCGATTTCGTGAGTCCTATTGTAAGGCTTCTGGCTCTCTAGTCTCCACAAATCCTGAAAACTCCGAAATGAAATCTCCAATGGAATCAACGGATATAATCCTCCCTTCGATCCGACGACCCACGTGATTTCGGACTTTCGGGTACCGAGAGTCCAAGACTCTCGATCCCAAAACACTGTCCTCTCGGGTTCCCAAATCCCAAAACACTGAATTTTTGAAACGCCCCTTCACACTATTTCGCGTTTCGTGACTTCGGGGGTTCTCATGTGAAGAGCCCAAATTCTTGTCAACAGGAATGCCGAAATCTCGATTCCCAAGATGCCAAAATACCTCTTCAGAATATCCTAGATTTCACAACTTCAAATCCTAAATGCAAGGGCCTAAGCTCCTTGTCCTCAAGACTTCCAGTATCTCGAATCCAAAAGTTCCAAAATTCTGACCTCGTCACTCTTCCTTTATACATGAAACTCTTTTCGCGTTTTGGGGATTTGATCAACCAAAGGGTTTGGATTGCACTCTGGACTTACGAACTCTGAATCCCCAAAATGATCTGACGGCTCCAACAGATCAAGATCAACGACCCACATTGATTCTGGGTACTAAAGTGATGGGTTCATCTACCTTATCCACCTTGCAGTTTCTGTAGATCCTACGGTCCTCACTATTTCGTGAGTTCTCCTCGAAGAATTTCGACCGTTTAATTTCTTCCCTCCTGAGCCTCTAAGGGAACTTAGCCTTCTGCACCAAGATCTTATCCTTATCTCCTCTTGAATACTTCGAAAATTCCACTCCTCCTGAGCTTTCTTGCAACTTCGAGTCCCCAGAAGACTCCTGCATGCACTTCTTGCGACAATCCTTCAAATATTTCTAGGTATTTGAATCTCTCGACTCTGTGCAACTCCTCTGCAACAACAGTCCTTCAACTCTCCTTTTGTTTATAAGTCCTAAGACTTCCAATGCCTGCACACTCATTGCACGGCTTCCTGTGCTACTCCTGCACTTTTGTCAGAATGAGAACAACAATATCCCTTCTGAGCTTTCAGAGATAAACTTGGAATCTTTGTCAGTGCACTCCTTGCGGATGCTTCACTGCACTCCTTGCAGGAAATTCTCTCAAGAAGAGAAACAATTGAAACTCATTCTCTTTCTCTCTCAGAATTTAAACATTCAACATGAAAACATACATTCACACACAACATAATAACAAATGCATGATAGAGAGAGTAATAAATTGTAAACAGACCATTCATCATGTGTACACAGAAAACATCATAACACCATGAATCTGAACCAAAGCTTCATATATTAATTCAAAACTTCTGTACATGGGTCTTCTCTACAAATCTCTACTACAAATCTCCTCTTCTCTATGCTAATGTGCTTAATGATCTAATTTTGATTGATATAATGATAAAAAGATGAGGGTGTCTATAGTCGTTTTCCCTCTTGCTCCTAAAATTGTCAAATTTGGAATTTAAATCTACCTACTTTTATTAACTATGCATAAATGCCTCTACCTCCTATAGATGAGAGCGAATCGCTCATGATCTGTTTACAATACATAAGTACGCTTCCCTTTAACCATTACATTAATGCTTCAAAGTTTTTTCCAAAACATGTAAAATGTGTGTTGCACTTTCCATCTTTCTTCTGCCTTTATGCTCTTTGGCTGGCTGCTTGTGATGCTCCTGCATCATACTCCCTTTCTTGAAAATTTTCATGAAATCCTGTTCATGAGCTCTTGCACGGTTTGTCCATACTTCTGAATTTCTGCTTCATCCTCCCAACTGGCATCTTCAACTGGGTGTCCCTTCCATTTGACCAAGTATTCAAAATACTCTTTCCTCTTGGTCTTCCTACTGACCCTCTTATCAATTATACTTTCCATCTGTGGCTTTGTAGCTACAGGCATTTGTTTGGTCCACTGAACTTCTGTCTGTTCATTCTCTGCCCCTGCTTCTTCAACTCTATAAGGGTACAAATCTGAGATGTTGAATATTGGTGAAATTCCGATCCCATCGGGTAATTCAATCTCATATGCATTTGCCCCAAATTTCTTCATGACTCTACATGGTCCAATCTTCTTCATTTTCAGTTTGTTATATGTTCCCCTTGGGAACCATTCCTTCCTCAGATGTGCATGAATCAGATCACCGACTTCAAACTGAATTTCTCGTCTGTGTTGATCTTCTCTGCGTTTATACTCCTGGTTTGAACTTTGCAATCACTCCTTGACTTGGATGTGAAGCTCCTTCATTGTTTCTGCAAAATCCTCTGCACTAGCACTTCTAGTTTCAGTCTGTTCTGAATCCTTCAATTCAAAAAATCCCCTTGGCTGCATTCCATACACAATTTGGAATGGACTATGCCCTGTGCTTCTGTTGGGTGAATCATTGTAAGCAAATTCTTCCTGTGGCAGAATGTGATCCCACGGACTGTGGTGTTCAGTCACTAGGCTCCTTAGCAAATCTCCCAAGCTTCTGTTCACAAATTTTGTTTTCCCATCCGTCTGAGGATGATAAGATGAACTAAATGACAAATTTGTCCCCAGCTTCTTCCATAAAGTCCTCCAGAAATGTCCCACGAACTTGGTGTCTCAATCTGAAACTATACTTCTTGGTAAGCCATGAAGTCTGACAACTTCTTTGAAAAATAGGTTCACAATATGAGTTGCGTCGCTGGTTTTCTAACATGGTATAAAATGTGCCATTTTTGAAAATCTGTCTACTACCACAAATATTGAATCAAATCCTCTTTGCGTTCTTGGCAACCCCAATATAAAATCCATGCTTACGACATCCCACGACCTCTCAAGTATGGGTAATGGATGGTATAACCTTGTGTTCTACCTTTTTCCCTTTGCGTGCTAAAAAATTCTACATTTGTCCACAAATTTTTTGACATCTGTCCTCATCCCTGGCCAAAAATATGAGCCATTCAGTTTTGAGAATGTCTTATCATGACCGAAGTGTCCGGCCAATCCTCCACTGTGTTTTTCTTTCAACAGATTCTCCCTCATGGAGCTTTTTGGAATACATAATTGATTTCCCCTGAATAATAATCCATCCTGGATCATATATTTGGTCCACTGGCTTCTGTCCCTAAGAATTGGATTCTCAGATGCCTCATACGCCTCTTTAAAATATGGATCGTCTCTCTACATTTCTTTGAGATTATCAAAACCCAAAGTTTTGATTATAAATTCCTGCATCAACAAACATTTCCTACTCAAAGCATCAATAACTTTGTTAGCAGTTCCAGGAATATGTTTAATTACAAAAGTAAAATTCTGCATGTATTCAACCCATTTAACGTGTCTTTGGTTCAACTTCTCCTGTTGAGTCACAAATTGTAAAGCATGATTATCACTATAAAAAACAAACTCTTTAGGAACCAAATAATGTCTCCATTTCTTCAGCGCTTGTATGAATTCATAGAATTATTTGTCATATGTTGAGTACTTAACCTTCGCTTCATTTAGTTTCTCACTGAAGTATATGATTGGTCTGTCATCTTGACTTAAGACCGCTCCAATTGCAAATCCACTAGCATCACATTTGACCTGAAATGTCTTACTGAAATTTGGCAACACCAATATTGGTTGCTCAGTGATCTTCTTCTTCAGCGGATTGAAACTTTTCTCAGCTTCCTCGGTCCAGTGAAAAGATTTGTGTCTTTTCTTCATCGTGTCCATCATTGGTGCGCTAATCCCACTAAAATTTCGAATGAATTTCCTGTAGAAACTAGCTAATCCATGGAAGATTCGAACCTCAAATACACTTTTCGGTGATGGCCAATTCTTAATCGCCTATAGCTTATCCGGATCCATCTTCAAATCATTTGCAGAGATAACAAAACCCAAATAAATGAGTTCTGTCCTCATAAATGTCGATTTCTTCATATTTATCAGCAACTTCTCTTGCTGTAATCTCCTCATCACTGTAGCTAAACGCTTCAAGTGTTCTGCTTCTGTTTTGCTAAAAATCAATATATCATCAAGATATACAATGACGAGTTTTCCTATGAAATCTTTCAGGACTTCATTCATCAATCTCATGAAAGTACTAGGTGCATTTGTTAAGCCAAATGGCATAACAAGCCATTCATACAGCCCTTCATTCATCTTGAATGTTGTCTTCCATTCATCACCTTATCTCATACGAATTTGATGATATCCACTTTTCAAATCAATCTTTGAAAAAAACTTTGCCCCACTCAAGCAATCCATCAAATCATCCATCCTTGGCAAAGGAAATCTATATCTGATGGTAATCTTGTTGATTGCCCTTGAGTCTGTACACATCCTCCAACCTCCATCTTTCTTTGGGCTCAGCACTGTTGGAACAATGCATGGACTCAAGCTCTCTCGAATCAACCCCTTGTCCATTAAATCTTGGACTTGTCTGTTGACTTCTTCATTTTCCTGCGGTGTTAACCTGTACCCTTCTTTGTTTGGAAAACTAGCTCTAGGTATAATATCGATGTGATGAATTATACTTATGATCGGTGGCAACGAACAAGGTAGTTCGTCCACTACTATATCAACAAACTCTTCCAACAACTTCTGGATTTCCTCTGGTAAATCATCCACTCTTGTACTGGTTAAAACAATTCTAGGCTTCCTGACCACAATAAATTGTGTATCTTCCTTCTTCTTAACCTCCTTAAGAATTTCCTTCCCACTCATGAGAAGTACAATGTTGCTCACCTGTGGTTTCGTTTCTTTATCCTTAATCGACAGCAACATGTGAGTTCTCCCATTCTTCTCCAGGGTGTATGTGTTCTTTCTCCCATCATGAATCACATTCCTGTCATATTGCCACGGTCTACCTAGCAATAGATGACAAACATCCATGGGAATGAGATCACATAATATTTCATCCTTATATCCTCCTATTTTAAATTCAACTAAACACTATTTAGTGACATTTACCTGATGTCCTTTTTGTAGCCATGGAACTTTGTATGGGCTTGGATGTTCAATAGTATCCAGCTCCAACTTCTCTACCATCTCTGTAGAAACGAGATTATCTGTGCTACCACTGTCCACGATGACTTTGCATACCCTGTCTTTGGTCTTGCAAGCAGTCCGAAAAAGTCTGTTCCTTTGGACTGGGTTCTCTGTCTTCTTCTCTAGCATTAAGATAACTTTTCTCATCATCAGTGACCTTCCACCCTTAGCATCTTCGGCCTCAACATTCCTTCCTTATGCTTTGAAAATGTGAGTTTCACCTCCATCTTCTTTTTGTCTGGACACTCATAGGATTTGTGTCCATTTTTTCCATAGNTGAGGTTTCTTCCACTCTTCTTTAGGTTTCTGATTTCTGTCTTGGGTAATTGTTTTGCCTCTGGCTTGACTTCTACCCTAGCCTCTCTGACCTTTCTTTCGGCTCAGCTTCTCTTCAGCTTTTAGAGCCATCTGATAAGCATCCTCTACATTCCTAAGGCTCATCATGCTTATCTCATCCTGAATGTCATACCTTAGACCATTCATGTACCTGGCAACCTTTTCATCATCACTTTCCCGATGACCTGCCTTGATGTTGATCTTGTAGAACTCTTCAGTGTATTCTTTCACTGTCATCAACTTTTGTCTCAAGTTTTGCATCCTCCGAAACAGAGTAATTTGATAATCCTTGGGTATGAATTTGGCTTTCATCTTTGCGATCATTCTATCCCAACTCTTGATTTTCTACTTGCCTTTGTAGCATCTGTCAACCTACAGTTCATCCCACCATAATGTCGTGTGCCCTTTTAGTCTTGTGACAACATGTTTAACCTTTTTGTCTTCCTTAACATCCTCATAGTCAAAATATTTATCCAGAGCTCTAATCCAGTCTAGAAGCTGTTCAACGTCAAGGTTTCCTTCATATACTAGAATGTCCATTTTTTCTCTGTAACCTATCCTAGAAACATCCCTGAATAGGCATTCATCTGCTGCATCTTCAGCTGCAACTTCTTCTCCTTCATGTCCAGCTTCATTTTCACTTTCAGCCTCGCTGATATCCCCAGCGTTGACTGTGCGCCTCTGTGCTGTCTCCATGGCATCAAGCCTAGCACATAGTTCACGCATTTCCCTTTCCACTGCTAGATCATGCATTGGCATGGGCCTATCTCTTCTTCTCCGTGGCATGGCTGAGAAATTCCTCTTTTATCTACTACAGAAAGAAAATAAATTGTTCTGTGCTCTAATACCACAATTGGCGCAGATCCCCCTACCCTCGGGCCGAGATCCACTCAGGATCTTCACTAAAACCACGTCGAGGTTAACCGACCCCCTTGTTTAAGCCACAAAGGACTCCAGATTTCAAGGTTTCGCGATCCCTAATGTCGAGCTCCTCGACTCTTCCACTTGCCGAAACCTGAAATGCCGATACGCTGAAATCTCTGACCACGCTCTACTCCTGTATCAGGTTTTTTACCTTTTCGGGGTTTCAGACTTCACGATTTCGTGAGTCCTGTTGTAAGGCTTCTGGCTCTCTAGTCTCCACAAACCCCAAAAAATCCAAAATGAAATCTCCAACAGAATCAATGGCTATAAGCCTCCCTTTGATCCGATGGCCCACGTGATTTCAGAATTTTGGGTACCGGGAGTCCAAGACTCTCGATCCCAAAACACTATCCTCTCGGGTTCCCGAATCCAAAAACACTGAATTTCTGAAATTCCCCTTCACACTATTTTGTGTTTCTCATCTTCGGGGGTTCTCATGTGAAGAGACCAAATTCGTGTCAACGGGAATGCCGAAATCTCGATTTCTGAGATGCCAAAATACCTCTTCACAATATCTCGGATTTCACAACTTCAAATCCTAAATGCAAGGGCCTAAGCTCCTTGTCCTCAAGACTTCCGGTATCCCAAATCCTGAAGTTCTGAAATTCTAACCTCATCACTCTTCCTTTATACACAAAAATCTTTTTGCGCTTCGGGGATTTGATCAACCAAAGGGTTTGGCTTGCACTCTGGACTTACGAACTCTGAATCCCCGAAATGATCTGACATCTCCAACAGATCAAGATCAATGGCCCACGTTGATTCTGGGTACCAAAGTGATGGGTTCATTTTCCTTATCCACCTTGCAGTTTCTGTAGATCCTATGGTCCTCACTGTTTCGTGAGTTCTCCTTGGAGAATTCCGACCATTCAATTTCTTCCCTCCTGAGCCTCTAAGGGAAATTATCCTTCTGCACCAAGATCTGCTCCTTATCTCCTCTTGAATACTTTGAAAACACCACTCCTCATGATATTTCTTGCAACTTCGATTCCCCAGAAGACTCCTACACGCACTCCTTGCGGAAATCCTTCAAATATTTCTAAGTATTTGAATCTCTCGACTCTGTGCAACTCCTTTGCAACAACAATCCTTCAACTCTCCTTTTGTTGATAAGTCCTAAGACTTCCAATGCCTGCGCACTCCTTGCATGACTTCTTGTGCTACTCCTGCACTTCTGTCGGAATGAGAACAACGGTATCCATCCTGAGCTTTCAGAGGTAAACTCTGAATCTTTGTCAACGCACTCCTTGCAGATGCTTCACTGCACTCCTTGCAGGAAATTATCTCAGGAAGAGAAACAATTGAAACTCATTCTCTTTCTCTCTCAGAATTTAAACATTCAACATGAAAACATACATTCACACATAGCATAATAACAAATTCATGATAGAGAGAGTAAGAAACTGTAAACAGACCATTCAGCATGTGTACACAGAAAACATCATAACACCATGAATCTGAACCAAAGCTTCATATATTAATTCAAAACTTCTGTACATGGGTCTTCTCTACAAATCTCTACTATAGCTCTCCTCTTATCTATGCTAATGTTAATGATATAATTCTGATTGATACAATGATACAAAGATGAGGGTGTTTATAGTCGTTTTCCCTCTTGCTCCTAAAACTGTCAAATTTGGAATTTAAATCTACCTACTTTTATTAACTATGCATAAATGCCTCTACCTCCTATAGATGAGAGCGAATCACTCATGATCTGTTTACAATATGAAAGTATGCTTCCCTTTAACCATTACATTAATGCTTCAAAAATATTTCCATAACATGTAAAATGTGTGTTGCACTTTCCAGCTGTCTTCTGCCTTCATGCTCGCTTGGTTGGCTGCTCGCGATGCTCCTGCATTACTTCATCTGGTACTAGCTATGCGCTTCATCCAATACCAGCTCTGTGCTTCATCCAGTACCATCTCTCTTCCTCTTCCGATACCAGCTTCATTCGGTACTAGCTCTGTGCTTCATATAGTATCATCTCTCTGCCTCTTCCAGTACAATCTTCATCTGAAAACCAGATTACGCCTAGTTTGGTACTAGCTCCATCCGGTACTACCATCACATTGGTCCGTTACCCAGATTATGACTATGTTCATCTGGTACTAAACCCCTTCCTACATGATTTTAGTACCAACTTCTCTAGTCCGATACCAACTGTGCTAGTCCGGTACTAGACATAATTCAAAATTTTGGAATGTTTCTAGAAGAAAATTAGGCACATTGGTTTTGTCCATAACGTTATTTTCATGCAGACACGTGTGGAAGAATTCACCCATCTCACACGTGTGTACCTCCAACTCAGGGGGAATGATTATGCCAAAATTAGTAAAAATCTCAAACTTCCAACTTGTGCCTCGATTTTCGTGCATATGGTATCAGATCTAGAAATTCGAAGATATGGGTTTTGTCTAGAATATGGAAAATTGAATAAAAAGCGGACAGATTTTCAAAATTAGAATTTGTTTGGAATATATGGGTGGAGCCCTAACTCGAATCTGCCCAAATTGATGAAAAACACAGATTTTGGGGATTTATCCTAAAATTGTGAAAATTGTTTTCTTAGTTTGGGGATTCGGTTTCATCCATTCCTCCATGGATTTTATGTATAAATAAGATCTCATAGGTTTGAGGGAAGGAGATGAATTATTATGCTATAATATTGGTTCTTAAAGAAAAAGGAATTGTTATGTTATAGGGTTGATTCTTGAAGACTGTGGATTGTACACCTATTTCTCAAGTAATGATATAAATTGCAATTCATGGAATTGATGTGTGTTATCAAACCTTTCATTCTGTAAGTTCATTTTAAGGCTACCTTGTTGGTATGACAAGGGCCCACCAACCCAACCAAGGTAATCTTCTTTGTATCTATTGTATATATAATTCTAGTTTGTGTATGGATAAAATCATTTTTGTTTTGATCATAAACATCTAACTTTATTTTTGTTTTGTTTCAATAAACATTTGACAAAATACAATAAAGATGTGTGGTAATTCTAAGTGAGTGAGCGATCATTTATGGAGTGCAATATAGATTTTTAGAGTGCCATATATATTTCTAGAGTGTAATATGGATTTATGAGTGCAACATAGATTCTTGAGTGAATATTTTCTATCCTTGTATGTGTGTGTAGACAATCATTTGGTAGATTTAATGTTGTAGTGTTGTTTCTATCTTGAAAATCTAGAGATAATTAAGATCTCCATCATTCAACCTACATGAGCCTATAATGGAGTATCTCAACATATCTAGAGTTTCTTCCCAAATTAATTAGGTTACACCTTGCAAACACATGCACAATCAAGACCTCCATCTCTCACCCTACATGTGCCTAAAATGGAGTGTCTTACTTCACATGTGATTTCCTCTAGCATTGATTGATGTTTTCCTTTGAGTATATGCAGATTGTAAGCGGTTATTAGTCTAGATGTTGTAGGAACAGAGTTAGTGTTCATATTTCTACTTCATGAGCCTATAATGAACAGACTAGTCACTTGAGCAAGAGTTTGAATCATATTTTTTATGATCTTTGCTTTCGAACTTTTGAATTGTGTGAAGATTTTTATTTTTAAAAGTGTGCATTGGTTTCTAAATGGTTTTCTTATCTATGCTATACTAAACAGACATAGGAACCTATCTGTTATCGACAGATATAGTGCATCAACTCTACTGATTATGAATCCCGATCGATAATTTATGTTTAGTAATATATTATGCATATAATTGCACCAACATTTTGGCGTCCTTGTCGGGGAGTTGTAAATGGTAATAGGTAGTATTTGAATCAGATTGATTTAATGGTTTTGGATTGGTTTTATGGATGACCTAAGGGCATAGAGAAGACGATAAGACGTGAGGGAAGAACCCACGCATCCACTTTGGTGGGGTTGCTCCAAAGTTAAGTTGTCCTCTCTTCCTTTAATGCAAGTGTGGTTTTCCTTCTTTTATGAAAATTTAGTTTTATTTATGATGAGCTAACTTGTGCGAACTGATAACCTGGTGACAACAGGGTCCCAGTAATGAAAGGAGTTCAAGTTTGGTGTGTTTTAGTTTTGAAAATAGTTTTAAAATTCAGATCTTTGATGATAAATCATTTTTCAGGTGTTGTAAGAACCCTCAAGTACTAATTTGTGTTGCGAGACAGGGATCATCAACCAGCTAGAGTAATTCAAGGATGATCAAGAGCTTGAAGAATGTTCCTCCAAGAACTTTCTCGCATTCTAGCAACAGCTGGGATATCCGCCTCTCAGGACGAGCATATCTTCACAACAGTGAAGAATCTAGTTGTCTCTCCACAGGATGATTTAGAAGTCTCGTCGGATTCCTTTTGTCAATTTGTTGAGGAGAATAAAGAATCATGGATAGAATTCAATGGAGAGAAACCGGTGTCACCTAATATTGAGGAGTCCTTAGCATGCCTCTCAGTAGATCCTATATGTACTCCAAAGACCAATCATCTTGAAGAGGATAATTTGCATAACATGGTAGAGGAAGACATTCAGTGTGACCTAAACAAAGAAGAGAAACAAGAATATAGTGATCCTATTGAAATATGGTTTCAATTAATTATTAGGTCACACCACTCTTTTATTTTTCATTATTGCTTGATCTCATCATCAAAGCAGTTGGTCCTTCATACTCCGGTATGCATTAAAATTTATCTTTCAAACCCGAGTATGAATATATTTCTAACCCTATTACGCACATGGTTTCACTAGAAGTATTCCTATACTTGAAGGACATTTTATTTTGTTTAATTAAAGTAGGATAGGTAAATAAATAAATAATTTTTTCACATAAGTACAATGAAATATATCTTTCATACTTTTCATAAATGGGAATGTCAAAAGTTAATAAAGAAATCGGTTTAAGATCTTTTGTTCCTATAGTAGATTTTTTTCTAAAAGTTATGATAATTTTGTTTGGAATCTTATGAGAAGGGAATCTCTTCATCCTCCAAATGCACACATAATACTTAAAGGGTTTCGAAAATGTAGAAGGCATCCTTGTCAACAGAGGATAACACTTAAGGGAGTGCTTCATGACCTATTTCTTCAAATTTCTTCTTTTTCCTTAAGTTGTTAAAAATGATGCATTCATGATTTATCATTACCTATCTATTTTAAGACCACTATTTCACAAGGATGATCAATTAAGTGATCTTTTTAATAGCTTTTGAAACTGAATGTTAATTCCAAACTATTTTATTCATAGCTAATAATGAAACTTTTGACAGTTTCCCTAAATTTTATGTTTGTAAGCATGAATACAAATGTAGTTTTAATTAGTTCTATTGGTTTATTTTTAGCAGATGTTCACAACCCTCCGAGCAACCTTTTTTTAGCATCTGACATTGTTTGGATGAGGCCATGAAAAACCTCAGGCATGGGGGAGTGGCTGCTGACACAATAGTAATTAGGTTTATTTTCTAATAAAATGGAAGTGGCAATAGAAGCAGTGGTTAGTTTGGTTCCAAAAAGAGGAGATTTTTGCATATCAAAAGGAGGTTGCCCAACTACAGAGTACCTTCTTGTTACAAATATTGGAGCCCAGTCATTGAATTCATTTGCCTTATTTTCTGACACTTCCACTACAAATTCAGAGTTCCTGTATCAAGTGTTGGTACATGGTCTTTCAACATAATCGAATCACAGGTCCTATTCCATAGCATTAGAAAACACCAACAACTTCTACAAAGGGTAGCCTAGAAAGTTCCAGTCTATAGAACACTACCACCAGGTACCTTGTCCAATTCCCCTTGAGTACCAGAATATCATTTTGTGATGATATGGTACTAGATAACATCTCCGCGTTCATCTAGTACTAAGAAAAAATATGCGTTCATCTAGTACTGTGGGTGAAGGTCTACATTCATCCAGTACTGGGAAAAATCAGTGTTCATCTAGTACTGTAGGAGAGGCTCTGTGCTCATCCAATACTAAAGGAGAAGGCCTGTGTTATTCCGGTATTGGGCACAACTCTGCGTTCATCCAGTACTAAGGTGATCTGGTACTGGTAATGAGGTGTTGGTAGTCCTTATCCTGTATTCAAAGTTTTTGCTGTTCGATTGAAATGCTTCAAGTAATAGGACGTATAAACTCAACATTTTTTTCATTTTATTAAGGAATTAGACTAATTATGTATTAAACATGTGGTTACTCTCATACATCCTCCTGTCCTCAATTATTGCATGCTCCCTAACGTGAACTTCCGCAGGCCATCGTATATATCTCCTCATATAGAACTCATTCATATGCACTCGAAATGTTGAGAGTACGAGATAATTATACCTCTAAAATGACCAATTTGACTCTTTCCATTTATATGGTGAAGAAACGTCATAATGACATGATCCAACATTATGCCATAAGCCTTTGGGGTCTAGTACTAAGCCTGTGATCTGGTACAAGTGGTGGAATTTTGGTAAAATTGTTATGTGCTAAAATGTTTGGTTATTTTCATATACACTTTCTATCTTAAGCTATCAATATCACCATCATTATTCCTTTAAGTACAACTTCCATGTGTATTCCTCTCTTGTTTGCTAAGATTACCAATGCATCCATCCTATTATCATTGAATTACTTTGTGAAGTGGTTGTCGTCATGAATGAGAAAAAATCATCCATCATGTCACTCTATTATTCCCCCTTGCTATGTTTCGTTTCTACAGAATTTTGTTCCGGTACTGCAGAATTTTGTTCTGGTACTGCTCTGTTCCGGTACTACAAGATTCTATTCTGGTACTGTAGAATTTTGTTCCGATACTGCTCTGTTCCGGTACTATAGAATTATGTTCTGGTATCATCCTGTTCCAGTACTATCTGTTCTGGTACTGCAGAAACCTACTCCATTACTTATCTGGTACTAATGCCAAAGTGATATGATCTTTGTTATGTGCTTAACATTGTTTTCACTTCAGGTAACTGGAGGTATGGGCTAATATTTTCATGTTGTTTCTATCAAGAATCATTTAAGTCTTTTGTTGAATTGTTCTTTACTCTCATGTACATCTTCCTCCTACATTTATACACTCAACCCTAAATGAATCATCCTTGCTATCCTTTAAGAAGATATTTTCACATTTAGCTCTGTATGATAATGGGTGTACCCATCTTATTACCTCATCATTTTGAAAAAGTGGTTGCTAACTAAAATATCCATTGAAATGTGGTGACACCATTATGTCTAATACTAACCCAGTTGATTCAACAAGTTCTTATCCAAGTTTATCTTTACAAGTTTCTCTTGAGAGGTATTGATGAAAACCTCATGTGGTGGACCGCCCTTAAAAAACCTCAATGAACTTTCATGAGAACCCTAATAGGATTAACTAGAAATACCTCTTAGTCATTATCTGAGATGTTCCATTATACATTAAATAGCTGAGATTTAAGTCTAATGTGGATGATGTCACCCTTGGGATAATTGCAAGCAGTGAATTATGTGCCTAATAACTCTAAAACACTCTCGTACCACCTGCCTTCCTTACACTCTAAAACTATCAATGAACAATATACATCATTCTAAATCTTGTGATTAATATTATAAAAAAGAAGTATCAGGAAGTACAAGTAAACCTACCAAGGTACTGAATAGGCCTGCTGGCAGCGGGGCCATCCTTATATGGTACTAAGGTAAACCCGTCGAGGTACTGAATAGGCCTGCTAGTAGTGGGGATATGCCGGGTAAATGGATTTGAAAAACATAAAGTGGCACACCTACAACTGAACAAAAACCCTTGGGTGTCATTCTGAAGCATTATCAAATCAAGGCTAGGAGATGATCTTTATATCTCTCAGATGATGTTGTTAATAACCTTCAAGTATCCCCTTTAGAGTTCTATCTTTAAAATAAATAGGTTTGCATGAAAGTGGGACCCTCAATATATGTAATTCACCTTACCTAAGCAAGAAGAGATTCATCTCTAAAAACTTGGATAAGAAATGAGTTAATCATCTTGGGATGTATTCTTTTATGTGTTCCTCTCTTCAAATTAGATCTAAACTATGCTTATATCACTTTTATTTTAAAGGTAATCTAGCCAGGGGTCCTATCAGTCAAAGTCATTATGAAAACTCTTGGCCACTATCCTATAAACATATTAGAGTCACATCCAACCCTTTATCCTAACACTACATCAAATCCCTGTGATTAGCTCCCTTTTTTGCTTCCACTGGTTGTTTTAATGTATTTTTATCCATTTTTTTGCTAAATTCAATGCTATTTATCGGGAGGGCGCTATTTATGGATCTATTTGAGTCGAGAAACAACATTGGGCGCTAAACTAGGCATAGTTAGCGCATAATTTAGCTCCTTATTTAGCTCCTAGTTTATCTTCCACTTTAGCTCCCTGTTTAGCTCCCAGTTTAGCTCCCAGTTTAGATCCCAGTTTAGCTTCCAGTTTAGCTTCCAGTTTAGCTTCCAGATTAGCTTCCTTTTTATCTTCTATTTTGGCTTCCAATTTAACTCCTGATGTGCTTAAATAGTAATTTTGTTGAGATTTTTGGGGTTAAGTGGATAGGGGCTTTGGGGATTAGGTTATTTAGGGATTTTAGGTCTAGGGATTAAGGGTTCAAGGATTAGGGGTTACTGTTTAATGGATTAAGAGTTAAGGGATTTGGGGTTACCATTTAAGGGATTAAGGGTTAAGGGATCAGGGGTTACAGTTTAAGGGATTAAGGGTCAATGGCTAATGGATTTCGGGCTTAGGGGTTAGGTAGTTTAATGATTAATTGATTAGGTATTATATATGGTCAAGAGATTAATGACATGCATCGAACCTACACATAATCATTGAGATCGTCCACGTATCGTTTTCATCATCCGTCATTTCCATATGTAGAATCTTTGTGGAACTGATCTCTTGAAATGCCATGGAACTTCCAATACACTCATCACAAATATTGTCTTCCACCGACCCCTCACAATGAGTAGTGAATGGGGACAACGTTAAAATTTCTTCATCTTTTGCATGTATGCATCAAAATTTGACATGGTTAGACTAGACACATGAATTGATGGTATGGGAGGGTTTCAAGACTCAAGGATGTCTGATGTCCCCACATAATCTTTGAAATCATCCATGTTTTCATCAAAGTTCCTAATGAACTTCTCATTGTCATCAATTGTCATTTCCATCTGTAGAATCTTTGTTGGAACTTTCTTGAAATGTCATGGAACTTCCAATTCACCCACCAAAAATGTCATGCACTGATCCCGTATAGTGAGTAGTGAATGGGGCCAACGTTGAAAATTCTTCAATATGTAACTGCATGCATCGCAATTTGACATGGTTAGACTAGACACATGCCTTGACAATATGGGAGGGTTTCAAGACTCAAGGATGTATGATGTCCCCACATAATATTTGAGATTGTCCACATTCACATCAATGTTCAGTGTGCACGTCTCATTGTCATCATTCGTCATTCCCTTCTATAGAATCGTTGTCAGAACTATCTTGAAATTTGACATGGAACTTCCAATACACCCATCACAAATTTCTTCCATTGAACCTACACAGTGAGAAGTGAATGGGGCCAACATTGAAATTTTTTCAATCTGTTCCCGTATGCATTGAAATTTGACATGGTTAGACTAGATAGTTTCCTTGATGGTATGGGAGGGTTTCAAGACTTATATATGTTTGATGTCCCCGCATAATATTTGAGATTGTCCATGTTTGCGTCAATGTTCAATATAATGGATGTCTCATTATCATCATTCGTTATTTCCATCTATAGAATATTTGTCAGAACTCTCTTGAAATGTCATGGCACTTCCAATACACCCATCACCAATGTCAATGTCATTTTGCATCGACCTTGCACAGTGAGCAGTGAATGGGGCCAACATTGAAATTTATTCAAACTGTGCATGTATGCATCGAAATTCGACATGGTTAGACTAGACACATGCCTTGAGAGTATGGGAGGGTTTCAAGACTCAAGGATGTATTATGTCCCCATATAATCTTTGAGATCATCCATGTTTTCATCAACTTTCATAATGGATGTCTCATTGTTATCATTCATCATTTCCATATGTATAATCTTTATTATAAATCTCTTGAAATGTCATTGAACTTCTAATTCATCCACCACAAATGTCATGCACCGACCCCACATAGTTATCAGTGAATGGGGGCAACGTTGAAATTTCTTCAATAGGTTCCTCTATGCATCAAAATTTGACATGGTTAAACTAGACACATGCCTTGACAATATGGGAGGGTTTCAAGACTCAAGGATGTATGATGTCCCCACATAATATTTGAGATCTTCCATGTTTGCATCAACGTTCATAATGGATGTCTCATTGTCATCATTCGTTGTTTCCATCTGTATAATATTTGTTAGAAATCTCTTGTAATTTCATGGAACTTCCAATTTACCCACCACAAATGTCATGCACTAACCCCACATAGTGAGAAGTGAATGGGGCCAATGTTGAAATTTATTCAATATGTGGCTATATGCATCGAAATTTGACATCGTTAGACTAGACACATGCCTTGATGGTATGGGAGGGTTTCAAGACTCATGGATGTATATTGATGTCCCCACCTAATATTTGAGATCATCCACATTTGCATCAACATTCATCATGCACGTCTCATTGTCATCATTCGTCATTCCCTTCTATGGAATCATTGTCAAAATTATCTTGAAATTTTACATGGAACTTCCAATACACCCATCACAAATTTCTTCCACTGAACCCGCACAGTGAGCAATGAGTGGGGCCAACGTTGAAATTTGTTCAATTTTTGTCTGTATGCATCGAAATTCGACATGGTTAGATTAGACACATGCCTTGACAGTATGGGAGGGTTTCAAGACTTAAGGATGTTTGATGTCCCCTCATAATATTTGAGATCGTCCATGTTTGCATCAACGTTCAATATAATGGATGTCTCATTGTCATCATTCATCATTTCCATCTATAGAATCTTTGTTGGAACTCTCTTGAAATGTCATGGCACTTCCAATGCACCCATGACAAATGTCATCTTGCATCAACCTCACACAATGAGAAGTGAATGGGGCCAACGTTGAAATTTCTTCAAACTGTGCATGTATGTGTTAAAATTCGACATGGTTAGACTAGACACATGCCTTGACGGTATGGGAGGGTTTTCAAGACTCAAGGAGGGTTTCAAAATTCCACATATACATCAACGTTCATCATAAACATCTCATTTTCAATGTTCGTCATTCCCTTCTATAGAATCGTTGTCAAAACTATCTTGAAATTTGACATGGAATTCCAATACATGCATCACAAATGTCATGCACCGACCCCCCATGATGAATAGTGAATGGGGCCAACGTTGAAATTTCTTCAATATGTGCCTGTATGCGTCAAAATTTGACATGGTTAGGTTAAGCACATACCTTGATGATATGGGAGGGTTTCGAGACTTAAGGATGTATATTGATGTCCCCACATAATCTTTGAGATCATCCACATTTGAATCAATGTTCATCATGCAAGTCTCATTGTCATCATTCATCATTCCCTTATATAGAATCGTTGTTGGAACTATCTTGAAAATTGACATGGAACTTCCAATATTACACCCATCACAAATGTCATACACCGACCCCACATAGTTAGTAGTGAATGGGGCCAACATTGAAATTTATTCAATCTGTGCCTATATGTGTCAAAATTTGACATGGTTAGATTAGACACATGCCTTGACGGTATGGGAGGGTTTCAATACTGAAGTATGTCTGATTTCCCCACATAATCTTCGAGATTGTCCATGTTTGCATTAACATTCATTGCCATCATTAGTCAATCCCTTCTATAGAATATTTTTCATAACTCTCTTTAAATGTCTTGGAACTTCCAACATGCCCATCACCAATTTCATCCACCAACCTTGCACAATGAACAGTGAATGAGGCCAATGTTGAATTTTCTTCAAAATGTCACTGTATGCGTTGTAATTTTACATGTTTACACTAGGCACATGCCTTGATGGTATGGAAGGGTTTTAAGACTTATGGACATCTTTCTCTTCATAATTTTCATCATCATGGTTTTCATTTCCATCATCATCATATTCATCATGACCTGATTTCTCCATCCATGCCAACAAAGATCAAACCTGACATACCCATCTTTACAACGAAACCTAATGATTAATAAACCATGATTTCATTAATTTGAGATATCCCAAAATAATTTTATAGGCTCCAACATGCAAGTGGTTTAATTGTTAAAGGGTTAGAAATTATATCGGGTGAAGGGATTAATGACATCAATCGACCCTAACTAGTTACCAGTGAATGAGGCCAACAACGAAATTTCTCTAAGCTGTGCCTGTATACGTCGAAATTTGACATGGTTATACTAGGAACATGTAGCTTGATGGTATGGGAGGGTTTCAAGACTCAATGATTTCTGATGTCCCTATATAATCTTCAATATCGTCCATGTTTCAAGGGGTTAGGGGTTAGATGGTATAAAAGTTAAGGTATTAGGTTTAGGCTTAGTGAAATATTTCAATTTGTTTTAAAATATAAATTAATGAATAAACTTTGGATACATTAATTATCCTAATTGTCTAGATTTACAATGATTTACATATACGATATATTTAATTATATTTTTTAACAATTTCCAATAAATGACCAATAACCATGCTAATTGTTATATAAGTAATACTAATGTTTTTTCCAACAATTCATAGAAAAGATTGAACACTTTAAGGATATTGCCAAAAGTAATTTGTATCATCAAAAATCATACTGAAGCATTTCATGAAAGTTTGGGCCATAAGAATCAACGTCATTTTAAAAGTTGGATTACAAATAATTTAGAAAATTTAGAAGTCTTGGTCATTAACATTATTGTCTGCAACAATGTCATCCAGTTTATCATTGTCAATGTTCATATGTTCTTTCAATTATTTAGTATTATCATGATCCTCTTCTTGATCTACATCATCTTTATCATCATTGAAATTTAACTGTAGACCATCTGTATTGTTACCAGATGTATAATTTTTATCATCATTTTCTATACCATTCATATTGTTGTATTCCATAAAATCATCTAACTCTGGATTGTTGTCTTCTTGTGCCTGAACATAACCATCTTCAACATCATCATGGATGTTAATTTCTTCGATGTTCTCTAATCCATCTCTCTCATTCTGTTGGACATCATTATTGTGCTCAATATCCACTAATGCATCATCAAATACATGCCTTAATCTTGGATCATAATGTATGACAAATATCCATTTCGGGTACAAAATATCTTCATATAAAAATACCTGCACATGAACAACATACATATATTAGAAATATCTTATAACACTTTTATTTATTAATAAACACATATATTATCGCAAAAAACTATGAATCAATAGATTAATGATCACTATTGCTTCTTATTTGAGTTAAAGAAATACCTACTCACAATGAATTGGTAGAACATAAGGCTCCTTATCCTCCAGTAGGAACCTCGAGGAATCTATAGAAAACAATCCACTATGGGTATCATGTCTTCATGTCCTCTCAAATGCTTCATACCATATACACTTAAAGATACAACATTTAAAAGAGCGGTAATCCAACTCAATAATTTCTTGGATTTTTCCAACATATTGTAGATTCCCTTCAATAATATTCTTATCTTTTGAGCTTGCTCAATTGGATTGCTTGAAATCAACCATGATGCCACAATCAAAGGATCGTCTCTTTACATCTACACTTTCTACACGATAATGCTGTCCATATGCCCACATTGCAGGATATTTCCTCACCTGTGAAAGACCATTTATTTCAGTGAAAACAAATATAATGATGAATATTAAAATAGTTAATAGTGTCAAAATTGTAAGGAAACAACATTTTGTAAAATTCCAACTGTACCTTTCTTTTACATCCTCTACACATGTTGATTTCATCTTCTGTTATGTTTGAATCTATACATGCATCTTCTATTTGATTTTGAATTTGTTTAGTAACCCATTCTAGAGTCCAATCTTTGCCCCATTCCCCAAGCAGATCACTGGGAAGTGGAGTGTTCCTTGGGTTGGATCTCTTAAACTGTCTCCTTGCTTCTAACACTTCTTCTCTCTTTTTATCATACAAATCAATCCATTTGTTCATAAATCCCATGTGGTACATAATGAACTTGTTGAGTATTGGACTTCGTCTACACCTATTACATGTCAACATGTTTATTTCAAACTCCAAATGTTATTCAATTAATTTGACAAATAGATTACAAAGAAAATTAATGATTGCAAGGAAAAAAACCACATTAATGATCATGAAATTACTTACTAATTTCTACTTGAACACCATTAGATTGTGGTTTTTCTCCATCAATAATATCTAATGCTCGTTCTTCATCCCAGAGGCGTGGCCCATCTTCAAAATCCTTACCAAGGAATTCACATAGGAATAAAAATGATTCATTCAATACATACCCTTCAACCATACAACCCTCTGGATGTGCCTTTTGTCGGACATATATTTTTAGAGTTTTCATATACCTCTCAAAGAAAAAACATCCACATTGTTGATACGACACCCGCCAATTCAATGTCATCGACTAGGTGTATAAGTAAATGGAATTGTAGGTCCATGAAACTTGTAGGGAGGTCCTTCTCAAATACACATACAATTTCTGCAATTTCCTTCTTCCATTTTGGTACTTCACATTCATGGATATCCTTGGAGGTTACCCACCTATTATAAGAATAGTAAATTAGTATGAACCTTTAGTGAAAAATTAAAATGGCATATAATATCTCTATGTCTCTCACAGATGAACATTTCATACCACATACCTTGTAAAAGATGACAATCGACTTATGGCATTTCTTGAGTCAACGGTAAAACATGAATACCCCCTAATTGACAATGGCATAACATGCTATCAAACACATTCATCATAGGTCATTAGTAATTTTTCACACAACAAAATATCAAAATATATTTATTACTAAATCAATGTTACCAGTAAAACTTAAATGATGATATATAATACCTTCAGAAAATTATGAAAATCATGTGTTTTAAATCCTGTGATATGTCCATCAACTGTAAAAGCTTTATCCAATGATGACCCATATCCAGTAGGTGTCCTTATTGAACAAGTGACATTTTTTAGTTGGTCTAGCTCTTTTTTTTTCAAAATCCATGGAGCTTTTGCATATGTTTCATTTTCCCTGTTTGACCACAAGTGTCTTCTATCAAATTTGGTACACGAAAGAGAAATATCTCTCCTCGAAGAAAAGGTGTCCTTCTCTTTGCTTGATATATGTTGAAATATAGAATCTGGGACATTTTTGAAGATATGCATAGGATCTAATAGGTGATATATTAATAAATCCTTCCAGTAAGGGAGCTCATAAAATATGGATTTCCTTTCCATTCCTTCTGGCATATTAAATACAACTTCTTCTGGTTCTTCAATTGAATCACCTCGATCAAAACAATCCTCACAACCTTTCAATTCTACATCTTCATACTTCTTAATCCAATCACCTAGACCCATAATCATGGGAGGGCCTCTGTTTTCAACTTTTCCATCAAATTGATTCTTTAGACGATTTCTAAACTTATGATCTGTTGGTAGAAAAACCCTGTTGTTTGCGTAAATAAATTTATGTAGATATTTAGAATACCTCCCTTAAAATTGATCTGCACATCTTGGACATGCAAATATCCCCCTTGTTTGAAGCCCTGCAATTCAATAAGTAATGTTAATAGCATTATAATAATAGTATAAAAGTAAGTATGAAAGTAAATTATGAGTGTGAATATGTAAATATTTTATCTTACCAGAACAGACACCAAGTCTTGGGAAATCGTGAATAGTTCAACATAGTACACCATACAACATCAAGGACCTATTTGATGGAGGACGTGATATGTCATACATTCTTGTGCCTTTCCATAGTAGTTGCATCTCTTCAATAAAAGGCACAATATAAACATCCATATTTTTAACTTGTTGTTTTCCTGGAACAATGAGAGTCAGCATAAGGTGCTCCTTTCTAACACTCATCCATGGGGGAATATTGTATACTATCAATCCCACTGGCCAAACACTATAATTTGAGCTGAGGAAAAAGAATGGGCACACTCTGTCAATTGCAAGACCAAACCTAATACTATGTGGTTCATCTTTGAATTTACTTGGCCGTTTTTCCTCTATGTGTTTCATTGCTTTGGAGTCAGCCAGAATTCACATGAATCCATCTTTACTCCTATTCTTTGCATGCGAGTCCATCAATTGTGATAGTGAATTGCAACGAAACATTCGTTGAAGTCTAGATATAATTGGCATGTGACGTAAAACCTTTTTTGGAACTGTAGGACCTTGTACATCTGTACGATATCTGTTCTCTTTGCATATAAGAGATTCTACCTTGTTTTGATATTCACCTCTGTATAAAATGAAATCATTTTTACATGAATTAATTTGTTTATATTCAATCCCCAACTCATCCAACAACTGACGTGCTTCTCTGCAAGTTGATGGCAACACATTCTCTTCAGGGAATATTTTAGTTTTTAGTGCCCTATAAGATTTCCAGACATTAAATCAATTAAATGTTTGACTTATGATGAACATGTTTGATATGTCAATCTACACTACTATTGTTTATATAAAATATATGTTTTATAACATCCCATTAAAGAAATATAAACGTAGTTGATGAATGTTTACAAACTATGTACACCAATTGACAATGCAAAGTAAGAAATACATTTCATCTCACTTCAGTAGGGTAGTGAATCCTTTGTCTGACCAACCAAATAGTGATTTTATTTCTAATAATATCAATATGCATGAAAGTTTTGAGGTTCTACTTGCACCCGATCTGAACACGGGTGTCTTCGCAGCTTGCTTGATTGAGTCTTTCAGGTTGTTATCATCAAGATTATGTTGGTGGTAATCACCCCTACTATCATCATTACTATCAACCATATGATCATTATCGTCATGATTGTTCCCATCCCCAAAGAAACCTGTAAGCATTTCATTCAATCCTTCTTCATGCACTGCATTTTCACTATCATCGTCATCATTAAATCTATCTGGCATGTCATCATTGTATGCTAATCTCATCAGCTCTTCAAACTTATCAGCTGGTAGTATTCTCTTGAATGTTTATCTTTTCGCCTTGGTATGGTTTAAAGGATGGTTTGGATCATCCCGTCCAAATCTCAATAACCCAGTTTGATCTTGGGTATTAGTAGGTGGATCATCAATGTCTTCTACCTATCAACATACACAAGCATTATTTAATGTTTGGAAAGAATTCGATAAATCAAAATTGAATCAATTTCAAAGAAATATAATCAAATATATTGTATTAACCAATAAGAATATGAAATGTATGAACATATATGCATCAATTGAATAAAGGAATATTATTTTATATACTACTTCTTTTATACAATAATTTAAAATAAAACACAATTTTGACAACATAGTGTATAAAATGTCAATCCACACTCATTGATTATTCTTTGGTTTTCTTCCCTTACGAACATCCTTAGGGAGACCTAGTTCTTCCCTTTTCTTTCGTGCAGGAGTGTGTTTTAAGAAGGGGTAATTAATAAATAACTCATCCCCAATGGTAAGGTCCAAAATAGCCTCAACAATTATCAATCTATCAACCTCTCTTTCCATATCTCCATCTTTATCATTTATAACTTCAACAAATTGACAATTTAGTCTTACATTAGGGTCCCTTCCCTTACTACTATTTATAAAACCTAAAATATTTTTTTGTGTGTATGCACGCCCATCTATATACATAAGATGACCTCTATTAGTTTCTTTTCCACTTTCCAATTGGAGACGATGTGTATACATATTTGAATTTAGACCATATGCTGACATGCTAGGCTTATATTCTGCTAGCCTTTTCCATTCACCACTGTAATATGATGGACCATAATATGGCATTAATCTCCTAGTGGTTTGTTGTTAATTTTTCTATTTTTAGATCTCACATGGACATTTTGGATAATAAAGAGGCCCAAATTTGCTCCATGAATATTGGAGGGTCGTATCATGTAGCTGTATCCCCAAAATTGAAACACCTCATACAGTCTAGGTAGTCCTTGATCACTGGGCCAAGCACAATATAATCGACGATCAAATGTCTCTTTGTAAATTGATCTCAAACTCAAGGGAAATTCATCATATCCATCACATTCATTCTCATAGGGTATGTAGTCAACCTTCCCCTTGTCTTTAAGCAAATTATGCATCTTTAAAGAGGTTCTTGTTTTGTTACTTGTTTTCATCAAATCCTCATCTTCAGAGCTGGTATATGTTCACATATTTTTGTTAGATGTATCATCTAATAAATGATCATCACCCTCTAGGCTAGAAGTCAGTGATCCAGGAAACTTTAAACCAAGAACTTTATCCTTCAAGTATTCATTAAGAAAAAAATTAATTATTTAAATAATATAAAACAATGTTTAAAAGAAGTATACATATTATTTATATAAAATTGGAAAATTACTTACCACAATTCCAATTCGATTTGAATAGATTGTAGGAGGCATACTACCCACTGGAAGCTCATCATCTATGTAATGTCTTTGTACAATCGCTCGTTTGAATTGTTTCTTTCCATGACATACAAAACATCCACAAACAACAATTTTCTCAAACTATTCATCCCATGTACTATATTCCAGACCAACCTCTTGTTCAGTGAAATTATTTATTGTGTCTGTAGGATCCATTATCATATCCTCTTCCACCCACTGTCCTCTACATGATTTAATAGTTTTAGGTCCATGCCCACGTACATATATTTTTATTTTGCTAGTTGAATTCTCAAGCTCTACATTTTCTCCAATCTCCATCTAAAATAATCAACAACATGCATTAATTTCTGACAAGATCGGATTATACACTATAAAATTTAATAATTTTGTGAAAAAACATGGACGTTTCACAAAATGCCATCAGATTAATTTTTCCTAAGTTAAGTAAAAATTAGAATACCTGATGTCCTGTGTCATCTGATGTGTCCTCATTTGATATGACATGATCTATTTCCATGGCCTCATCTGGCTCTTGTAGTACACAACATAGTCAATAATGTTTAGTACACCAATTATATTATTTCAACGAATTTTCTATGCAACAAAAAGCCTCACCTTAGTCACATTTTTGACATATTGATATAATTTTTTGGAGTTGAATTTTTTTTTACGACCCTAGGTATTTACATCGAGCCAAAATTTCAACAAGAAAAGTATCCAACATCCCTATCCCACATGGCCATCCCAATTTCCAAACTTTTCCATTGATCGTAGAATCACATTTAATCACCATTCTTGTGCATTTTCCACCAATAAGTTTGAGCTCAAAGGCCATATGGAAAAAAAGGACTTTATCTCTTCTAAGTTGTAGCATTTGTGAATTCATAAAGACCTTCCTCCTTTGGTTTATGTTGCCTTTTATTCTTACCTTTATTGTATCTGCAGATTTCATTGTCATATCCTCTTCCACCCACTTTCCTCTCTGTGATTTAGTAGTTCTATGCCGTCCACATCCTCTTTCTATGGTCTCCTCTGGATCTTGTTACACAACAATGACAATAAGTTTTAGCACACCAATCAAATCCATTATCATCTAATAAGTTAGGGAAAATAGGGCCACAAGTCAAAATTAGCTTGGGATCAAACACCAATACCATACCAATACCAATACCAATACCATACCATTGCATACAAATACCAATACCATTGGATGGCAATGGTATGCATACTGTTAGGGTCCTATAAATTATAGGAAGTCTAATTATTCAGTTTCTATCTGTTTTTCCTCGCATGAAAGCTCCCAGATTTGCCTGTTTTCCTCGGATGGATTTATCCATGTTAGTGTCTACCAGTCCTTCCAGTCACCAGTGATCAAATATTCTCTTACAAATTTTTTGATAGGTTCATTATGTCAAATTTTTATATTTTGCAAATAAAATTTGACATGTCTTGTTGATTGTCAAATGAGTCTTGAGTCATGTCCTAAGTGTCTAGGTCATTACTACTCCCTCCACTCATCCAAGGTCAAAGAAACATACAACAGAGTCATAATTCTTCATCCAACAGGTTTCAAGCACTCTCAACAAGTAAGTCAAATATTCATCACCCTTCTCATGACCATTTTCCTTCTCGAAATGATGAAATTCCTCTCCTAGGGTTCTATGCTGTACTTTTGGGTTATCTTAGTGTTTGCATCATTTAAGTGAGAAAACCATAGTTTTCCTATTTCAAAACCCTCATTCATACTTCATACACCTCCCCCAAACTTTTCCCACACTCACTTCCCTCTTTCCCATCATTTTCCCCATGAACCCTAGCCAACGCCGTGTTTTTGCCAAATTCTGGGTTGGGACTGTATTTTAGCCTTTTTCCCCACTTTCCCTCACTCATTTCAAGTGTTTCTAGCACCCAAGTTTCTCTAATATTACCATCTACCCCCCTAAATTTTCTCAAGAATTTAGGAAACTCATAACCCATCATTCCACTTCATTTTCCAAAAATCTTTGAAGGCACATTTTCCAGAAATGACCTTTTTAGTCACCTATTTGCAGAGAATATTGTGTCCCAACAACAATGAATATTGAGAAAATGGATGACATTTTTGTTAATAAGAGGACAAATTACAATAACCTATCTCACTTCTTACACAGGTGTTACAGGGTGAGAGATACATTCACATCTTCACAACTTATTTTTCTGATCGTGGAAAGTCTTGTTTTAGACATATTTAGGAAGAGAATATTGTGACAAAATGGGAAAGTATTTTTGAAAAATGGAGGAGGTTATTTTTAAAAACATAACAAAGAACAAAATGTCTCTCAGTTTTGTAAAATGTATTATGGTTAAGTAGATATAATCTATTCTTTGACCCCTAGTTTTCAGAGAAATTTTTGCAAGTTTGGGCAACAATGTCATCTATAGAAGCGCAACGAGCCCACGCTACACTTTTTATTGGAGGCTCCAAATTCACTTTTCTCAGCATTAATGAATATAGTATGAAGTTTATATCTCAAATATATCACTAGTGGGCCAGCTTAGTATCAATTTTGCAGCAAAAAGTAAAAAACATGGCGAAAAATTGCTTTCTGCCCCTGTTTTCACCTAGGCATTGTGTTTCTATACTAGTTGTCAGAAAATCAGGTTTGTGATGTATGGGAGTGGCTATTTTTATTTTTTAAGGGTTCAGGAGTTTAGTATACTTTTCCCACACTCAGGATTATAGTAGACAGGTCAAATTGTTATATTTTTCAAATAAAATTTGACATTTCTTGTTGATTTTCAAATGAGTATTGAGTCATGTCCTAAGTGTCTAGGTCATTCCTAGTCCCTCCACTCATCCAAGGTGATGCAGGAGCATCTCAGGTGAGCTAGCGTGGAAGAAAAATATAGCTGGACAAGCGCCAACGCAAATTTTGAAATTACCTTGAAATTGATGCGCCATCTTAAATAAGATAATTAAGAAGGAGCGCCTTTGTATAATGTAAATGGATCTTGAGAAATTTGCTCTCGTCCTTAGTAGATAGAGGCATTTATAATAATAAATGAAGGCAGATAGAATTGAATGTGTAGATTAGATAGTTTTAGAATGTAAGAGGGAAAACGGGATATAGACACCCTCATTGTGTATTGAAAGATCATCAGAAGGAGAGCATAGAGGAGAAGCAGAGAGCTGTGTAGGAGACTCCATGTATAGAAGTTTTGAATTAATACAAAGAAAGTTGTGATTCGGACTCATGGTGTTCATATATTCTCTATGTATGCATCTTTGAATGTAATGCTCATGAATGCTTTACTCTTTCTGTCATGCAATTGCTTTTATGCTATGTATGCATGATTTCTTGTTGACTATTTGAAATCTAAGAGGAAAGGGTAATGGAATGAGTTTTGATTGTTTCTCTATATGAGAAAGAGTTCCTGCAAGGAGTGTAGTTGAAGTGTTCGCAAGGAGTGTGTGACAAAGGGTTCAGATAGGGTAACTTTTGTTCTCATTCACACAAAAGTGCATTTGGGCACAAGAGCTGTGCAAGGAGTGCGCAGGCTGAGTAAAACTCTTAGAGTTGTGGACCTGAGCGAAGTATTGAAAGACTGCTATTGCAGGCGTGCACGGAGTCAAAGTATTCAACACTTGGAAGTGTTTGAATATTTCCACGAGGAGTGCGAGCAAGAGGTTTTTCTAAAAGACGCAGAGTCATGGAAAAGCTCAGGAAGGATAAGGCCTTCAAAACCATTGGAGGACAGTTCAGGGAAGTTGTGACTGGAAGTATTAAGGAGGCGTCGTAAGTTTTCACCGCACGTGGGCAAGTTTGAAGAGGAACACTTAGTCCATTCGCAGAAATTGTCAAGGAGTAATGGACGGTTGGAATTCTCTGAGGAGATTTCGTGAGATCCCGTGAGCCGTCAGATCTCTTGGAAGAGCAGGGGAGATACAGTAAATGTTTCTGAAGGTTCTAAGCTCAGGAGGAGTAGGACCATAGATCCAAGCCACAAAGGCCGTTGGATCCGCAAGTGAATTCCTATTTCAGGATTTTGTGGGAGGAAATCCCGTAAACTTTGCAATAGGAATCACAATATCACGAAATGCGAAATCCCGAAGGCTAAAAGGACGGTGTGGGACCAGAGGAGTCGGCAAGGTGGATAGGTGGCAGATTATCATCACAGAGTCAAATTCCGTTGACCGTTTCGAAGTTTCGTGGGGTGAATTACCAAAACCCTTGCATTAAGATTCGTGATATTGTGAAACCTGAAGTCCCAACCAAATTTAAGGGGAGTTGAAAGGTCAACTGGGCGAGCGCGTCGAAATTTCGGAACCTCAGGTTTCGGGGATTCGCAGGAGCAAGTTACTCGACACCGCGACCACCGAAATCATGATAGGGAAAATCCCAAAAAGGAAAGAGAAGGGTCAGCGTTGACTGTTTCGGGTTTCGGGGATTCAAGAGACCAATGCTCGGCCTACGGGCTCGCGAAAGCGCGAAGCCCGATCTCCCAAGTGCAAAGAGGGGATCCCGTGAGAGTTTACTGTGGGAGCAGATTTCCCGACAAGGAAATAGAAGAGCCGTTTAGAGTTCTATGGGCCAGTGGTAAAGGAAAGATTCTGTGTTGGCATGGACCTTCTGACCTGCGGGTAGAGAGGGTGTGGGCATCGACACTAGTTTGGTATCAGAGCCCAGAGAGGTTCTTTTCTTTCTGTAGCAGAGAAGAAAGAGAATTCACCATGCTGTCAAGAAGAAGGGACAGGAAAACACCCGATCCACCAGAGGAGAGGGAAATGCCGAGAAGAAGAGGCAGATAGATGACTGATCCAACCATGGAGAGTGAGATGCATGATCTACAAGCTAGACTCGAATACATGGAGACAGTGCAAAGACGCACAGTTAGTGCTGGGAATCTTAGTGATTCCGAAAGTGAAATTGAGGCTGAACATGAAGAAGAAGTTGCAGTTGAAGATGCAGCAAATGAACACTTGATCAAGGCTATTGCAAGAATGGGTGCAAGAGCGAAGATGGACATTCCAGTTTATGAGGGAAATCTGGATGTAGAGGAGCTTCTAGACTGGATTAGAGCTCTAGACACATTTTTTGACTATGAAGACATCGAAGAGGACAAGAAGGTCAAGCATGATGTCACAAGATTGAGGGGACATGCAACATTGTGGTGGGATGAGCTACAAGCTGACAGACGCTGCAAAGGCAAGCAAAATATCAAAAGCTGGGACAAAATGATCGCGAAGATGAAGGAGAAATTCATCCCCAGATATTACCATATTACTCTGTTCAGGAGGATGCAGAATCTGAGACAGAAGCTGATGACAGTGAAAGAATACACTGAAGAATTCTACAGGCTGAACATCAGGGCAGGTCATCGGGAGAGCGATGATGAAAAATTTTCCAGATACATGAATGGCTTGAGATATGATATCCAGGATGAGTTGAGCATGGTAACCATCCAAACGGTGGAAGATGCTTATCAGATGGCTCTGAAAGAGGAAGAGAAGTTGAGCCGAAAGCAGAGTCAGAGAGGCCGAGGCAGAAGTCAACCCAGAGGCAAACCAATTGCCCAGGATAAATATCAAAAGCCCAGGGAGGATTGGAAGAAACCTCAGACTCAAACTGAGAGAGGTGGAAGCTCACAGAGAGGGAAACATACTGAGTAAAGAGGAGATTATGTTGATAACAACACTTTTCCTCGTACTAGAGGTAGAGGAAGAGGAAGAGGTGGAGTAATAACATGCTTCACGTGTGGAAAGAATGGGCACAAGTCTTACGAGTGTCCAGATAAAAATAAAGAGAGTGGATAAACTCACATCGCCGAAGAACAAAGGCAGGATGTTGAGGCAGAAGATGCTGAAGGTGGAAGATCGCTGATGATGCGAAAATCTCTTTTGACACCAGAGAAGGAGGTGGAGAGTTCAGTCCAAAGAACTAGACTTTTTCGGTCTGCTTGCAAGACCAAGGACAGGGTATGCAAGGTTATTGTAGATAGTGGTAGCATGGATAATCTCGTTTCTACAGAGATGGTAGAAAAGCTGGAGCTAGAGACGATTGATCATCCAAGCCCATACATAATTTCGTGGCTACAAAAAGGACATCAGGTAACTATCACTAAACAGTGTTTAGTTGAATTCAAGATAGGAGGATATAATGATAAGATATTATGTGATGTCATTCCTATGGATGTTTGTCATCTATTGCTGGGTAGACCATGGNAAGAATGGGAGGACTCACATGTTGCTTCCAATTAAGGATAAGGAGGTGAAAACAGAAGTAAGCAACACAATACTTCTCATGAGTGGGAAGGAAATTCTTACAAAGGTCAAGAAGAAGGAGGATCCACAATTCATAGTGGTCAGGAAACCAAAGATTGTTTTGACTAGCACAAGAGTGGATGATTTACCAGAAGAAATTCAGGAACTGCTGGAAGAGTTCGCTGACATAGTAGTGGACGAACTACCTCGTTCATTGCCACCAATCAGAAGTGTGAGTCATCACATTGATCTCATAATAGGAGCTAGTTTACCAAACAAAGCTGCGTATAGATTGATGCCACAAGAGAATGAAGAGGTCAAAAGACAAGTCCAGGAGTTGTTGGACAAAGGTTTGGTCAGGGAAAGCTTGAGTCCATGTGTTGTTCCAACAGTACTCAGTCCAAAGAAAGACGGGGGATGGAGGATGTGTACTAAGTCGAGGGTGATTAACAAGATAACCATCAGGTATAGATTTCCATTACCGCGGATGGATGATCTGATGGATTGCTTGAGTGGAGCAAGGTATTTTTCAAAGATTGATTTGAAAAGTAGTTATCATCAAATCCGCATGAGAGAAGGTGATGAATGGAAGACAACATTCAAAACCAATGAAGGGTTGTATGAATGGATTTTTATGCCGTTTGTCTTAAAAAATGCGTCGAGTACCTTCATGAGGTTGATGAACGAAGTCCTGAGGGAGTTCATCGAAAAATTTGTTATCGTATATTTGGATGACATACTAGTTTACAGCAAAACAGTGGCAGAGCATCTGAAGCATTTGGCTACAGTGATGCAGAGGCTATAGTAGGAGAAGTTGTTGATAACTATGAAGAAATCCTCATTCATGAAGACAGATCTCATTTACTTGGGATTTGTTATTTATGAAGATGAGTTGAGGATGGACCCAGATAAGGTGGAAGTGATCAAGAATTGGCCATCACCGAAGAATATCTTTGAGGTGAGAAGTTTTCACAGATTGGCTAGTTTCTACCGAAAATTCATCAGGAATTTCAGTGAAATTAGTGCAGCAATGATGGATACAGTGAATAAAAGACACAAACCTTTTCACTAGACAGAAGAGGCCGAGAAAAGTTTTAATCTGTTGAAGAGGAAGATTACAGAACAACCAATTTTGGTGTTTCCAGATTTCCAGAAGACATTTCAAGTGAAATGCGATGCAAGTGGATTTGCAATAGGGGCAGTCTTGAGTCAAGATGACAGGCCGATAGCATACTTCAGCGAGAATCTGAACGAAGCGAAAGTGAAGTACTCCACTTGTGATAAGGAGTTTTATGCTATTATACAGGCATTGAAAAAATGGAGGCATTACTTGATTCCCAAAGAGTTTGTCTTATACAGTGACAATCATGCACTGCAATTTGTGACTCAACAGGAAAAATTGAATCAGAGACATGTCAAATGGGTTGAGTATATGCAGAATTTCACTTTTGTGATTAAACATATTTATGGTACTGCTAACAAAGTTGTTGATGCCTTGAGAAGGAAGTGTTTGCTATTGCAGGAGTTCAGAGTCAAAACGTTGGGTTTTGATGATCTCAGGAACATGTACGCAGATGATCAGGATTTTAAAGAGGCAAATGAAGCAATTGAGAATCCAATTCTCAGGGATAGAAGCCAATGGATAGAATACATGATCCAGGAAAGATTACTGTTTAAAGGTAATCAACTGTGTATTCTGAAATGCTCCATGAGGGAGAACCTGCTGAAGGAGAAACATAGTGGAGGACTGGTAGGGAACTTTGGTCACGATAAGACATTCAAAAAACAGAATGAGTCATATTTTTGGCTGGGAATGCGAGCAGATGTCAAGATATTCGTGGACATATGTAGAATTTGCCAGCATTCAAAGGGAAGAATATAGAATGCAGGGTTTTATCAACCATTTCCCATACCAGAAAGGCCGTGGGATGCAATTAGCATGGATATCATATTGGGGTTGCCAAGAACGCAAAGAGGGTTTGATTCAATATTTTTGGTGGTGGATAGATTGTCCAAGATGGCACACTTCATTCCATGTTAGAAAACCAATGATGCAACTCACATTGCGAATCTGTTTTTCAAAGAGGTCATTCGACTTCATGGTTTGCCAAGGAGTATAGTTTCGGATCGAGACACTAAGTTCATAGGGAATTTTTGGAGGACCTTATGGAAGAAGCTGGGAACTAACTTGTTGTTTAGTTCAGCTTATCATCCTCATACGGATGGACAAACAGAAGTGGTGAACAGAAGTCTGGGAGACTTGCTGAGAAGCCTGGTGACAGAACACCACAACCAGTGGGACAACATATTACCACAGGCAGAGTTTGCTTACAATGACTCAGTTAATAGGAGAATAGGGTAGAGTCCATTTGAGGTTGTCTATGGCATGCAGCCGAGGGGAATTTCTAAATTGAGAGATTCAGAACAAATTTCAACTAGGAGCACTAGTGCAGAAGATTTCGCAGAGGCGATGAAGGAACTTCACAGCCAGGTGAAGGAGTGACTGCATAATTCAAACCAGGAATACAAGCGTAAAGCAGATCAACATAGGAGACAACTTTAGTTTGAGGTTGGTGATTTGGTTCTTGCACATTTGAGAAAGGAAAGGTTCCCGAGAGGAACATATAATAAATTGAAGATGAAGAAAATCGGGCCATGTAGGGTCTTGAAGAAGTTTGGGGTGAATGCTTATGAGATTGAATTACCCGACGGGATCGGGATTTCTCCGATATTCAATATCTCAGATTTGTACCCATATAAACATGAGGAAGCAGGAACAGGAGAAGAGCAACCAGTGATCCAGTGGACACAGCAGATGCCAGTTGCAAATAAGCCACAGATGGAGCGCATACTGGATAAAAGAGTAGGCAAGAAGACCAGGCAGAAAGAATACTTTGAATATTTGGTCAAATGGAAGGGCCATCCAATTGAAGATGCCAACTGGGAGAACGAAGAAGAGATCCAGAAGCATGGACAAACCGTGTGCAAGCTCATGGATAGGAGCCCATGAAATTTTTCAAGAGAGGGAGTATGATGCAGGAGCATCTTAGGTGAGCCAGTGCGGAAGCAAAAGACAGCTGGACAAGTGCCAGCGCAAATTTTGAAATTACCTTGAAATTGATGCACCATCTTAAATAAGATAATTAAGAAGGAGCGCCTTTGTATAATGTAAACGGATCTTGAGCAATTTGCTTTCATTCTTAGTAGATAGAGGCATTTATAATAATAAATGAAGGTAGATAGAATTGAATGTGTAGATTAGATAGTTTTAGAATGTAAGAGGGAAAACGGGATATAGACACCCTCATTGTGTATTGAAAGATCATTAGAAGGAGAGCATAGAGGAGAAGCAGAGAGTTGTGTAGCAGACTCCATGTATAGAAGTTCTGAATTAATACAAAGAAAGCTGTGATTCGGACTCATGGTGTTCATATATTCTCTGTGTATGCATCTTTGAATGTTATTCTCATGAATGCTTTACTTTTTCTGTCATGCAATTGCTTTTATGCTATGTATGCATGATTTCTTGTTAACTGTTTGAAATCTGAGAGGAAAGGGTAATGGAATGAGTTTCAATTGTTTCTCTATCTGAGCAAGAGTTCCTGCAAGGAGTGCAGTTGAAGTGTCTGCAAGGAGTGCATGACAAAGGGTTCAGATAGGGTAACTTTTGTTCTCATTCACACAAAAGTGCAGTTGGGCACAGGAGCCGTGCAAGGAGTGTGCAGGCCAAGTAAAAGTCTCAGAGTTATGGACCTGAGTGAAGTATTGAAAGATTGCTGCTGCAGGCGTGCGCAGAGTCGAAGTATTCAACACTTGGAAGTGTTTGAATATTTCCGCAAGGAGTGCGAGAAAGAGGTTTTTATAAAAGATGTAGAGTCATGGAAAAGCTCAGGAAGGATAATGCCTTCAAAACCGTTGGAGGACAATGCAGGGAATTTGTGACTGGAAGTATTAAGGAGGTGTCGTAAGTTTGCACCACATGTGGGCAAGTTTGTAGAGAAACACTTAGTCCATTCGCAGAAATCGTCAAGGAGTAATGGACGGTTGTAATTATCTGAGAAGATTTCATGAGATCCCGTGAGCCGTCAGATCTTGTGGAAGAGCAGGGGAGATACGGTAAATGTTTCCGAAGATTCTAATCTCAGGAGGAGTAGGACCGTAGATCCAAGCCACAAAGGTCATTGGATCCACAAGTGAATTCCTATTTCAGGATTTCGTGGGAAGAAATCCCGTAAACTTTGCAACAGGAATCATGATATCACAAAATGCGAAATCCCGAAGGCTAAAAGGATGGTGTGGGACCAGAGGAGTCGTCAAGGTGGACAGGTGGCATATTATTATCATGGAGTCAAAGTTTGTTGACCATTTTGGAGTTTCGTGGGGTGAAGTACCAAAACCCTTGCATTAGGATTCACGATATTGCGAAACCCAAAGTCCCAATCGAATTTAAGGGGCGTTGAAAGGTCAACTGTGTGAGCGCATCGGAATTTCGGAACGTCGGGTTTCGGGGATTCACGAGAGCAAGTTACTCGACACTGCGACCACCGAAATCATGATAGGGAAAATCCCGAAAAGGAAAGAGAAGGGTCAGCGTTGACTGTTTCGGGTTTTTGGGATTCAAGAGACCAACGCTCAACCTACGGGCTCGCGAAAGCGTGAAACCCAATCTCCCAAGTGCAAAGAGGGTATCCCATGATATTTTACCGTGGGAGAAGATTTCCCGACAGGGAAATAGAAGAGTCGTTTAGAGTTCTTCAGGCTGGTGGTAAAGGAAAGATCCTATGTTGGCATGGACCTTCCGACCTGCAGGTAGAGAGGGTGTGGGCATCGACACCACAAGGTCAAATAAAAATACGAAAAAGTCATAATTATTCATCCATCAGGTTTCAAGCACTCTCAACAAGTAAGTCAAATATGCATCATCCTTCTTATGACCATTTTCCTTCTCGAAATGATGAAATTCCTCTCCTAGGGTTCTCTGCTGCATTTTTATGTTATCTTAGTGTTTTCATAATTTCAGTGAGCCAAACCTAGTTTTATTGTTTCAACACCCTCATTAATACTTCATACACCTCCCCCAAACTTTTCCCACACTCACTTCCCTCTTTCCCATCATTTTCCCCATGAACCCTAGCCAACATTGCGTTTTTGCCAAATTTTGTGTTAGGACTGTGTTTTAGCCTTTTTCCCCACTTTCCCTCACTCAATTCAAATGGTTCCAACACCCAAGTTTATATAACATTACCCCCTACCTCCCTAAATTTTATCAAGAATTTAGGAAACCTATAACCCATCATTCCACTTCATTTTCCAAAAATCTTTGAAGGCACATTTTCCAGAAATGGCCTTTTTAGTCACCTATTTGCAGAGAATATTGTGTCCCATCATAGATGAATATTGAGAAAATGGAGGAGGTTTTTGTTCATAAGAGGATAAATTATAATAACCTATCTCACTTTTTACACATGTGTTACAAGGTGAGAGATACATTCACATCTTCACAGCTTTATTTTCTGATCGTGCAAAGTCCTATTTTAGACATACTTTTATAGAGCATATTGTGACTAAATGGGGACGTATGTTTGAACTTTGGAGGATTTTTTTGTTAAAAACATACCAAAGAACAAAAACCTCTCTTGGTTTTTTAAAAGGAATTATTCTTAAATAGATATCATCTCTTATTTGACCCCTAGTTTTCAGAGAAAGTTTTGCAAGTTTGGGCAAACCTTGCTTCCTCAAACCTTTGAGGAAACTCCCACATCATTATTACACTCAGATGAATTATACCTTGATGAGATTGATGGATGGGATTCTAAGGAGATTCATGATGCATTATTTGTGGATGATGGTATTACACAGAGCCACCATGAGAAAAATGCCACCATGTACAATACCAATTAAGTCAAGGGCATGATGGGCCATGAATCTAAAAGTTGAGGAAGGGGAAGACCCCCATTCTATAGTTACAATAATAAATTTACCTAAAGGAGGTACTCAACCTATGGGTGCATGTTATAAAGGATGAGCATTTGAAATGATATGTGGAGTAGGCGCAACTGATGGATTATGATATCCATGACCTCACCTTGTTCCTTGAATTTTCCCTAGAAAAATACTCAAAACTAAGGAGGGACTAGACCATGCTCTTATCATTATTCAAGCCATTGTTTAAATCCGGGATCACCATTCTCATGCATGTACCATTATTGGGGACTTCTCCAATGATAAGAAAGTGTGTGTGGCTACTATTGTCGTGGACTCAAGTAGGTGGATTTGGCTAGAAATCCCTCTCAGTGAAAATAGTATTCATGTTGTTACCAGATAGTCTTAGGATGGGCAGGATGCCAATGATGCATTCACTAATAGATTCCAAGTACTATAGGATGAGACATTCATAGAAGAACAAATATATCCATTCCTAAAATATCTCACAAAGAAGAAAGGTTGGGGATATGACAAGATCCTAAAACACAACACTAATGATATGGCACACTAAAATAGAGCACTAATGAGAAAAATCATGCAAAGAATTAGAAGGGTCATAAAATACTTTCTCAATAGTTTGCAACATGAAAATTTATATGCCCTACTCTCTTGTCCAAAATGAGTATATCCTAAGATTTTACGAGTACTTGTTGGGCTCTAAAGATGTCCTAAAATATAACCTCTATGCATCATCCTAAGGTAGGCGCTAGCACAAGCGTTTTACTTGTTACCTACGTAGGTTCTTACCTTCCATTTTCAATACCCTTCATCCATAGATGAACCCCTGCAAAGGGACAACAATCGTAACAAAAAGAACGACAATTGTTTCATTCAAATGAACAACACTACTTACAAAAGGAACAACAATCGTAACAAGGGAACAACAGTTGTTTTGTTCAAATGAAAAACACTACTTACAAAAGGAACAACAATCGTAACAAGGGAACAACAGTTTTTCCATTCGAATGAGAAACACTACTTGCAAAAGGAACAACACTCGTGACAAGGGAACGACAATTGTTATATTGGGTCAAACCAATGTTGTATTAATTGAGTTGTAGTACTTGCCCAACTATTTAATTTGTCAATCCGAGGATTGTAAACTTACGAAGCACACACAAATTATATTCAATATTGAAGTAGAACTAATCTAATCTAATGTTCAAGGGAAAGTGATAGATGGGGGATATTCTAATGGTTTGATATATTCAATATTGATTTTCTACATCTTAGTAATTTCTTATATCATTGTCATTTAACTTAAATTTGACTATTGGCCCAACCTGGGCAGGACCAAAGTGTTGAACTTATACATGATCTATTTTAACATTATTTTTTATTAAGGTAATCCAAATGTGTTTATTCCCATCATTGAATACACTGGTCATTGGCTTAGGTATGATGGAGGAATAGTATATTTATTACACTGGATACAATTTGGGTAAATCCATTGATTTGCAATATAGAATTGGTTACTAGAGAAATTGTCCAAGTCCCGTGGAAAGACAATAACATACACATTTGTTCTTGGCTTCTTAATTACATTTCATGCTTCAATTTGTTTGCTTGCACTATTAATGAAAATTTTGCTTGAAGTCATCCCCTCTTGGGGATAACCCTTGGTGACCAATATAGCCTTGCATCTTTCAATAGATCCACATGTGTTATAATTTTCCCACTCACACTAACATCCCATAAGATTTCTTCTTGTAGGTAATGGGGTCAATCACGAAGTATGATTCTTCATCAATGTCTCAAACTCACCAACCACAATTGTGTTTCACTCTTCAACAACTATCCCACTAAAATCCCTTTGAGACACTCATTGGATCTTTACTACTAGTAAGGACAATATCTCTCTCTTATTGCTTGGATGTTTAAAGATACTCTAGATTTTTTTGGAAAGGAAACAAAATACCAACTTTTGTAGCTCAAATGGATGAAGTCCAGGAAAATTTTATATACAAGATGTGCGGTGCATGTGACCATGTTATTTAGTTCTTGATTAGTATTCCTATTCTTTTTCATAACTGTAAAGTTGTTCTTTGTTCTCTTTTATGCCTTGTAATCAATTGACTTTTTAAGGAAATCACCCATGTGACTAGAATAGTGATCAAGGTTCAATCTGTTCATTATTGTTAGATTCCTTAATAATGTGTAGTATTGTTCAATTTATTCATCTTGGAAATAATTTAGACAATGCCACAACTGAAATTTCATTGTATTAATAAATAATATCCAAGTTTTTCTAGGGTCAGTGGGTGTGAGTATGGGAAGCCATTTTTTCAGGATATTGATGGGACACATAATGTCACATCATGCAACATTACATGATGACTTTTGGCATCACTTACATCTACATTTTTCCCATTTGAAGTACAATCACAGACATGAACAAGGATTTTAAGACTTTGTATTGTGAAATTAGACTTGGCATCGCTAGATACACATTTTGGTCAGTTTGTGCAAAAATCCCAGCTTGGGTACTTACCTACACCTAATGTGTAGGAAAATCCTTCCCATACATTTGCCCATGTGCACCTTGAGTGTAGGAAACTTGTATATGACATTTTGGATGAGTGATGTGTGCGAGTTACTTGAATGTCTCAATTGAAGATGTTTCGGGAGGGTGCTTATGGTCTCATCCAATAAATCTTGGATGCAATCATTTATCCCATTTGAATTAGAGGAACTACATTGTTATGATGTTACATTATGGAGAGATTTTTTCTTCCATTTATCCCATTTCCGTTTCGGCCCAAAATGGACACATTTTGACCAAATTTAGGTGCATTCCCTGACGTTTTTAGCTCCCAATAAGGCACCCATAATTGATTACATTAAGGGGATAAATCGATGCTAAACTAGGCATTGTTGGCGCCCAATTTAGCGTCGACTTATATGTAGACATTTAAAAAAGAAAAAATACTCATGGGCAAAGGGAGGAATATGCCCACTGATATGTACAACCTAAAAAACACATATATCCACAGGCAAGGGGATGAATTTGACATTTTGGAGAGGAAGAAATACAAAAAAATGAATTGGGATTTTTCTATGGCGAATGGAGAAAGATTGTGACCCGTCCAACTGAATTCCCTTCTACATTTTGACTCCAACATGATTTGAGTGTTTTCCATGGCGATTGGAGATAAAGCATGATAGATCAAGTGAATTTCTTGCTGCATTTCGACTCCAACATGTTTTGGGTGTTTCTTAGGGAGACTCCAACATGATTTGGGTGTTTCCTAGGGTGAAGGGAGACTCGGTGTCAGCATACCAACTAATTTTCAAACTAGATTTGGACTCCAACATGATTTGGGTGTTTCCTAGGGCGAACAGAGATAGGGTAAGACCAGAGCATGATTTGGGGGTTTCCTAAGGGCGAACTGATATTTTCAGATAAAACAATTATCAAATTTCACAATTCAACCTCTTTACATATAAATTTCCTCATATTTTATGGTCTACATGAGTTTGAAAATTTCTTATCCTTGTTAGAATAGGAAAAAAAAGACCAGGAAGAAGAGAGAAGAAATAAGAACATTCAAAAATCGTCACAAAGTCCACTTGTCCAAATCCTGACAGAAGTGATTTTCCCTAGATTTCTTAAAATGTCAAGTAGAGGGAAGGAAACAAATTCTATCCATAATGAGGTAAGTACTTCTCAATTTATAGACTTTTAATTGTCTCATTTTATTTTATTTTATTTGTAGTTACTTGTTTTTTATTGAAAATTTTAACAAAAAAAAAATATTTTATATATCTAGGGACATGAGACTGACCAGGAGAAAGATGAATTGGCTTCGATATTGGGGATAGAGGCCATAAAAAAACTTGACGGTGTAGAATTGAAAACGCTTGCAAAATACATAGAAAAACGATCCACTAAGACCCCTGAGACATTGCAAGCAAATCAACCCTGTGAAAGGGAATCAATTGATTCCCCAACCACTCTTGGATCGAGTAGAAAATCAAGGAGGAAATCATATACAATGACCTCTAACAACATGGAACAGAGAGCAGAGATCTCCAATGTCAAAGCCACTCCTAGGACCCAAACTTCATCCACCACACCATGTTTTGGAACTTGCATTGGGAACTATGATACAAGGATAGAATACGACATGGTTTCAAGTGAAATCAGAATGTCAGATGTCGGGAAGGTTTTTTTGAACAGGTTGAAGGAATCATTCCTTCAACGGTTCAAAGAACATCTCCATTTGCCTTTCTCAAAGATACCAATGCACCTGCATAAATCTGTAATTCATGACATGGATTCTGAATTTGGCATAGGTTGGTCAGTAAAAAAAGTGAAAAGACAAATGTCTCAAAATTGCAAGAGATTTAGGTGCAATCAAACAAAGAAGATAAAAGAACTTCTACCCGAGCTAAGGCTAAAAAAAAGGCCAATTGATGTCAGTATAAAAGTATGGAAAGAACTTGTCAAATCATATGAGAAGTCAGATGCACAAAGGAAGTTTGGTGAGGAGAGTATCCAAGTATTTCAATTTACTCATAATATTATATCAAATTTCTTAAACGATTTTTATATTTGATTTGTGCATAGTTCAATTGACTTACTTTATGTTTAAGGACAAAGCCTCCAAATCTAGGCTTGCAAAACTCCAAGCCACACATCATAGTGGCCAAAAAGGTTTACAAGCATTGATCTGCACCTTTGTAAGTATATTTATTATGTGAAATGTTTTTTTTTATTTCCTAGAAAAAGTAAATGATTACATATTTATTAGTTTAACTAGTCCATGTGCCATGTTTTGACAGGAAGAAAAATATGGTCGATATCCAACTCATTTTGAAAAAGAAATGTTACAAAATAAAAAGTGGACCGACTTTGTAATATGGATGGAGAACAAGGTATCAATATTACCAAAGGATCCCTTGCTTTGTTTTTCCCTATTTTTTGTCAATGGATCCCCATTTGGGCATCCTTGTCCTTTATTTCCTTTGAATATTATGAACTTGTGGAATGTTCCTTGCAATTTATGGAGTTTGGAAATACTAGCCCTTGTTTTGTGGCTCCTAATAACAAACACAGTTTGCCTAGTAGGGCTTTGCCACTTTTGTTTAATTTATTTATATTTTCCTACTATTTGGATAAGTTGTATTCTCATCCAACATTCATAGGGCCTTCTTTCCCTTGGACCTACTCTAACATAATTGTTTTTCACTAATATATGGGTGATAACTTCATCATCCATCTTACAAAGTGAACACATGCCAGGCCCTTGGTTACTTCTTCTTTGCAAATGATCTCAAAGAAGTAACTTGTCTCTCAACACTAGCCACATATAAACATGTGTCTTCATAGGAGCTCTAATATTCCAAAGGGGCTTCCACCACAATGATTTTGTCTTGTTCTGCATTACATAACATAGTATTGTACTTTGAAATCTATTATCTTAGAATAGGATTCTTGGACCAAACCAAACTATATTTCTCATCCCTAATCATTATATGAATATGATATAAAGCTCCACATAACATTTCCATTGTGATAAATTCTCTCTTCCAAATCCCAAGAATACCAATACCAATACCAATACCAATACCAATACCAATACAATACAATACCATTGCATAAAAATAACAATACCAATACCAATACCATAACATTGCATACCAATACCAATACCATTGCATGGTAATGGTATGTATTGGCAATGATATGCATACTAACTCCATACCAATACCAATACCATACCAATATCAATACCATACTACACCATGCCATACCAATACCAATACCAATCCCATACCATACCAATACCATACCAATCCATACCATTGCATACCAATACCAATACCATTGCATGGCAATGGTATGCATTGGCAATGATATGCATACCAATACCATACCAATACCTACAACATACCAATACCAATACCAATACCATTGCATACCAATACCAATACCTTTGTATACCATTGCATTACAAAGGTATGCATTGGCAATGATGTGCATACCAATGCCATAACAATACCAATACCATACCAATATCAATATTGGTATGGAATTGGTATACCAATACCAAGTATTGGTATACCATATCATTGCCAATATTGTTATGGTATACCATACCAATATTGGCAATAATATGCATACCAATACCATACCATAATATGAGATAAAGTTCCACATAACATTGCCATTGTGAAAAATTCTCTCTTGCAAATCCCAAGAATACGAATACCAATACCAATACCATACGAATACCATACGAATACAATACCATACTATACCATACCAATACCATACCAATACCAATACCATACCATTGCATACCAATAATTATACCAATACCAATACCATAACATTGCATACCAATACCAATACCATTGCATGGTAATGGTATGCATTGGCAATGATATGCATACCAATTCCATACCAATACCAATACCATACCAATATCAATACCATACTATACTATACCTATACCAATACCATACCATACAAATACCAATACCATACCATACCATACCATACCAATACCAATACCATACCAATAGCAATACCATACTATACCATGCCATACCATGCCATATCAATACCAATACCAATCCGATACCATACCAATACCAATACCAATACCATACCAATCCATGCCATTGCATACCAATACCAATACCAATACCATTGCATGCCATTGCATACCAATACCAATACCTTTGCATACCATTGTATGACAAAGGTATGCATTGGCAATGATGTGCATACCAGTGCCATAACAATACCAATACCATACCAATATCAATATTGGTATGGTATTGGTATGGCATTGGTATACCAATACCAAGTATTGGTCTACCATATCATTCCCAATATAGGTATGGTATACCATACCAATATTGGCAATGATATGCATACCAATACCATACCATAATATGAGATAAAGTTCCACATAACATTGCCATTGTCCTAAATTCTCTCTTGAAAATACCAAGAATACCAATACCAATACCATACCAATACCATATGAATACAATACCATACCAATACCATACCAATACCAATACCAATACCATACCATTGCATACTAATAACAATACCAATACCAATACCATAACATTTCATACCAATACCAATACCATTGCATGGTAATGGTATGCATTGGCAATGATATGCATACCAATGCCATACCAATATCAATCCCATACCAATATCAATACCATATTATACCATACCAATACCAATACCATACCATACCAATACCAATATCATACTAATATCAATACCATACAAATAGCAATACCATACCATACCATACCATACCATACCAATAGCAATACCATACTATACCATGCCATACCAATACCAATACCAATCCCATACCATACCAATACCAATACCATACCAATCCATACCATTACATACCAATACCAATACCATTGCATACCATTGCATGGCAATGGTATGCATTGGTAATGATATGCATACCAATACCATTGCATACCATTACCAATACCTTTGCATACCATTTCATGACAAAGGTATGCCTTGGCAATGATGTGCATACCAATGCCATAACAATACCAATACCATACCAATATCAATATTGGTATGGTATTGGTATTGGTATGGCATTGGTATACCAATACCAAGTATTGGTCTACCATATCATTGCCAATATTGGTATGGTATACTATACGAATATTGGCAATGATATGCATACCAATACCATACCAATACCATACCAATACAATACCATATAATACCTATACCAATACCATAGCCAAAAATGCCCGACAAAGTGATCTTGAAAATCGACCTCATCTTCAGAAATTGCACTATGCCTCATTGAACAAAACCCTAATGTCAGAGATACTCCAACAAATGGTTTTCCAGTCGACAGAATGATAGCGTAGGGGGCCCACTAGCTGAAAAATGGTGCTCTTAGTCCAATGCAACTGGCGATTCATGCATCTGAGTCCAGGTTTGAGTTTTATCGCGAGTTACAACTTGCCTCCTCAAGCCATCTAGAGACATGTGGTCAATTTGGTCCAAGGGCATAAAATCAAAACTGAGTAGCATAACAGACTTCCTTAAGCTCAGAAAAGTTTGTTTGGCCAAGGCCCACATGAATACACTAGCCAAAACGACCCGACACAATGTTCTTGAAAATCGACCTCCTCTTCAGAAATTGTAGAATGCCTCATTGACCAAAACCCTAGTGTTGGGGATACTCCAACAAATGGTTTTCTAGTCGAAGGAATGATAGAGTAAGAGCCCCAATAGTTGAAACCTAGTGCTACTGATCCAATGCAACTGACGGTTTGTGCATTCGAGTCTCGTTTTGAGTTTTATAGATAGTTGCAACTCGCCTCCTCAGGCCATTCAATGACATGTGGCCAATTTGGTCTAGGGGCATAAAATCCAAACCGAGCAGCATAATGGATTTTCGTATGCTCTCGCAAGTCTGTTTGGCCAATTCCCATGTGACTACACTAGCAAAAAATGCTCAACACAGTGTTCTTGAAACTCAAACTCATCTTCATAAATTGCACTATGCCTCGTTGACCAAAACCCTAGTGCCAGAGATACTACAACAAATGGTTTTTCAGTCGACAGAATGATAGCATAGGGGCCCCACTAGTTGAAACCTAGTGCTCTTAATCCAATGCAGCTGACAGTTCATGCATATGAATCCCGGTTTGATTTTTATCGAGAGTTGCAACTCGCCTCCTCAAGCCATTTAAGGACATGTGGTCAATTTGGTTCGGAGGCATAAAATCCAAAAATAGTAGCATAACAAACTTCCATAATCTCCTGCAAGTCTATTTGGCCAAGGACCATGTGACTACACTAGCCAAAAATACCCAACACAATGTTCTTGAAAATCGACCTCCTCTTCAGAAATTGCACTATGCCTCATTGACCAAAACCCTAGTGTTGGATATACTCCAACAAATTGTTTTTCAGTCGACGGAATGATAGGTTAGGGGCCCCAATAGTTGAAACCAGGTACTCTGGATCCAATGCAACTGACAGTTCATGCATCCAAGTCCTGGTTTGAGTTTTAACGATAGTTGAAACTTGCCTCCTCAAGCCATTCAAGGACATGTGGCCAATTTGGTCCGATGGCATAAAATCCAAATCGAGCAGCATAACAGAGTTTTGTAAGCTCCCACAAGTCTATTTGGACAAGTTCCATGCAACTTCACTAGCCAAAACTGTCGGCATAGTTTTCTTGAAAATCGACCTCATCTTCAGAAATTGCACTATGCCTCATTGACCAAAACCCTAGTGTCAGAGATAATCCAACAAATGGTTTTCTAGTCAACAGAATGATAGCATAGGGGCCCCACTAGCTGAAAAATGGTGCTCTTAATCCAATGCAACTGACGATTCATGCATATGATTCCCGGTTTGAGTTTTATCGCGAGTTTCAACTCGCCTCCTCAAGCCATTTAGAGACGTGGTCAATTTGGTCTAGGGGAATAAAATCCAAACCAAGTAGCATAATAGACTTCCTTAAGCTTCAACAAGTCTGTTTGGACAATGCCCACATGACTACACTAGCCAAAAAGACCCGACACAATGTTCTTGAAAATCGACCTCCTCTTCAGAAATTGCACAATGCCTTATTGACCAAAACCCTAGTGTTGGAGATACTCCAACAAATGGTTTTCTGGTCGAAGGAATGATAGAGTAAGGGCCCCAATAGTTGAAACCTAGTGCTACGGATCCAATGAAACTGATAGTTCATGCATCTGAGTCTTGGTTTGAGTTTTATTGATAGTTTCAACTTGCCTCCTCAGATGATTCAAGGACATGTGGCCAATTTGGTCCAGGGGCATAAAATCCAAACCGAGCAGTATAATGGAGTTTTGTAAGCTCCTGCAAGTCTATTTGGCCAATTCCCATGTGACTACACTAGCAAAAAATGCTTGATAGAGTGTTCCTGAAAATCAAACTCATCTTCAGAAATTGTACTATGCCTCATTGACCAAAATCCTAGTGCTGGAAATACTAAAACAAATGGTTTTTTGGTCGACAGAATGATAGTGTAGGGGCCCCACTCGTTGAAACCCAATGCTCTTAATCCAATGCAACTGACGGTTCATCCATATGAGTCCCTGTTTGATCTTTATCGAGAGTTGCAACTTGCCTCCTCAAGCCATTTAATGACATGTGTTCAATTTGGTCCTGGGGCATAAAATCAAAACAGAGTAGCATAACGAACTTCCATAAGCTCCTGCAAGTCTATTTGGCTAAAGACCATGTGACTACACTAGCCAAAAATACCCAACACAGTGTTCTTGAAAATTGACCTCCTCTTCAAAAAGTGCATTATGACTCATTGACCAAAACCCTAGTGTTGGAGATACTCCAACAAATTGTTTTTCAGTCGACAGAATGATAGGGTAGGAGCCCCAATAGTTGAAACCAGGTACTCTGGATCCAATGCAACTGACGGTTCATATATCTGATTCTGAGTTTGAGTTTTATCGATAGTTGCAACTCGCCTCCTCAAGCCATTCAAGGACATGTGTCCAATTTGGTCCGAGGGCATAAAATACAAATCGAGCAGCATAATAGAGTTCTGCAAGCTCCCACAAGTTTGTTTGAACAAGTTCCATGCAACTGCACTAGCCAAAAATGTTGGCATAGTGTCCTTGAAAATCAAAATCATCCTCAAAAATTTCACTATGCCTCATTGACCAAAACCCTAGTGTCGGAGATATTCCAACAAATGGATTTTCGATCGACTGAATGATAGCGTAGGGGCCCCACTAGCTGAAAAATGGTGCTCTTAATCCAATGCAATGACGATTCATGCATTTGAGTCTCAGTTTGAGTTTTATCGCAAGTTTCAATTCGCCTCCTCAAGTCATTTAGAGACATGTGGTCAATTTGGTCCAGGGGCATAAAATCCAAACCGAGGAGCATAAAAGACTTCCTTAAGCTCCAACAATTCTGTTTGGCCAAGGACCACATGATTACACTATCCAAAATGACCTGACACAGTGTTCTTGAAAATTTACCTCCTCTTTATAAATTGCACAATGCCTCATTGAGAAAAACCCTAGTGTTGGAGATACTCCAACAAATGGTTTTCCGGTCGAAAGAATGATAGAGTAAGAGCCCAACAGTTGAAACCCAGTGCTACGGATCCAATGCAACTGACCGTTCATGCATCCAAGTCTCGGTTTGAGGTTTATTGATAGTTGCAACTTGCATCCTTAGGCCATTCAAGGACATGTGGCCAATTTGGTCTAGGGGCATAAAATCCAAAATGAGCAGCATAATGGAGTTTCGTAAGCTCCTGCAATTTAGTTTGGCCAATTCCCACACGACTAAACTAGCAAAAAATGCTTGACAAAGTGTTCTTGAAAATCAAACTCATCTTCAGAAATTGCATCATGCCTCATTGACCAAAACCTTAGTGCTAAAGATGCTACAAAAAATGGTTTTACGGTCGATGGAATGATAGCGTAGGGGCCCTACTAGATGAAACCCAGTGCTCTTAATCCAATGCAACTGAAGGTTCATGCATATGTGTCCCGGTTTGATTTTTATCGAGAGTTGCAGCTCGCCTCCTCAATCTGTTTAAGGACATGTGGTCAATTTGGTCCGGGGGCATAAAATCCAAAAAGAGTAGCATAACGAACTTACATAAGCTCTTGCAAGTCTATTTGGCCAAGGACCACGTGACTACACTAGCCAAAAAAACCTGACACAATGTTCTTGAAAATCGACCTCCTCTTCAGAAATTGCACTATGCGTCACTGACCAAAACCCTAGTGTTGGAGATAGTCCAACAATTTTTTTTTCGGTCGACATAATGATAGGGTGGGAGCCCCAATAGTTGAAACCAGGTACTCCGGATCCATTGCAACTAACGGTTCATGCATCTGAGTCTTGATGAATGAGCATGATGAGCATAATGTCTTCTGAGAAGGATTCTTGGCATGGATAATGTAGCAATGGAACTTGAATTCTGAAACATTGGTCTTTGTATGGTTTTCACATCAATCTCTCCATTTGTTATGTGCTCAATCCATTTGAAAATTTGAGAAAAAGTCTTCAAGAATCATTCATATATTAACCTTCTTCGATTTTCCAAGGACTTACAAAACATAAGCACTTACCTGCAATAAAATGTAAGATCATGGAAAAGAGAGGTGTATGGTCTCTCTTCATCCAAGAAATATGAAAAAAAAAAACATGTAGCTACTTATAAAACAAATCCAAAGAAAATAAATGAAACAAAATTCATTTTATACGTGTTCAGGAGTGTTGGCCAACATATACTACCCAACAATATTTTGATCATAACTTATTTGTTTCTCATCTGATTTGAGTGATTCCAAAGCCAAATAAAAGTACATTCAGAGTTCTATGTCCATTAGAAACAAGTTTATAAAATTCCATGTGATAATATGCCAAATATTCTCAGTAACACCCTGCATGACAAGGTGTTTTTTGAATTTCAAACAAGACCAATAGTCACGGTTTTAGGCATAAATTTTTCATTTGATGATGGATTGATGTGATTCCAATTGGATATGAAATTAGATTCTTGTAGGTATATCCAATATAAACAAGTTTTAATGACAAGAGGAGTTGATGAGTCAAATTTACCAATGAACAGCTGGGAAGACATATTGTTCAAAGTGCAGATTTATGACAAGAAGTCAGTGTTTTGGTCATAACTTCCTCATATGATATCGGAATTGCATGATTAAAATTGTGTTCTAAACTAAATTCATAGGGTAATATACCAATGAAACTTGTTTTCAATATCTATCCAACAAAGAATCCAAAAAGTGGTTGTCCCAGCTCTGTTCCTAAGCTACATTCTTGACATCCCATTAGTATTTTGACCATAACGTTTTAGTTTGATGCCCAATATCAAAAGTTCAAATTGGTTTGGAAACTGCATTAAAAGGAATACTTGGGATGTAAACAGATTTTGAAAATAAATCCATTTGGTCTCCCAAACACGAACTGTACCAACTGTGTTTTAGTAAAAATTTCAAGCCAAAATTCAACAAAAATACAACAAATGAAATATGGCTCTCAAAAAGTGACCGGAATAGCTGTGAATGTTTTTAATGATATAAATTTCAATGGAATACACACCCATACCAAAAATTTCAAGCACTGAGTACTTATATTGACTTACACAACGTGTTGCAACAACTGCTAAAACTTAAAAAAATGATGATTTTTGAAAGAAAGTGCATGAGATCAAGGCTACAAGCAATCGAATGATGATCTCTTGAAGGTGTCTTATTTTTATTTCTAAACTAGGCTACTAATTCTTAGAACTAAACTAATCAGGATAAGTGGTAAATGTAGGAAAGTTGTGCAAGTCAGCACTGTAAGTATACTGCACTACTTTATTATGGTTAGGGTGTGAGGTGGGTTGAACAAGAAGTTTTGTAGGGCATGGAGGAGCTTGATGAAAAGTTAAGTATGGAAAGTATAGATGATTGGTTTGTGTGGATGACCTTAATGGGAAAATAGGATGTTGTTGAAGATCTTGTGGAAAGTATGGAGGATTGGTGGTTGCCGCAACATGAGGGAAAGTAGCCAGGGGATCATAAGATGGGCCATTCCAACCTTGTGGACAAGGAAGGTATAAGTGAGATTGGGGTTCCCACAGTTGCCATGGTGTATGAGTATTCAATGATTGCTTGTGAGAGTAAGGAAATGGAGGGATAGAATTTTGAATCATACATGTAGGCCATGGTTGTTGTGGTGAAATTGCTGCAACTCCTCGATCTCTTTGATATATTTATTTTATCTTGGGTAAGGAGGGGCAACGATCCATTGAATGATTCAAGTCACATATGCCACAAATTATGAGACTATCCAAAGGACAATCCATTGCAAGATGTTTCATCTGGCACCGAGGACAAACTATTTCTTTAGGTTCCTCCCATTCTTCTTATCCTTTAAAATATCCAATTGTGAATTTAATAATCTAATGATATCAACTTTAAATATTTCAATTGAATTACTTATTTTAGCTCCTATAGCTCTTGTTTTTGCAACAGATTTAAAATATTGAGAAGAAGGCTCACTAGAATTCTTGCCAGTCTTGAAGTTCCCTCTTGAATACCTTCTACATAACTCACAAATATCATCATATGGTAGCTGAAATACATCACCTGTTCCCATCAAATTTAATATTTCGAAAGATTCATCATGGATTCCTTTGAGTAGGAGTATTTTCAAGGTCTCTTTTCCCAACTGTTTTTGTTTGGATCTTTGAAGGTTGTATTGAAAGCGCTCCAAATATTCCTCCAAACTCTCTTCTTCTCCTTGTGTCATTCCAAATATATCTTCATTTACCCTGCAATAATCTTGGTACCTTTGCAAGAATACATATTTCATGTCTTCCGAAGTTTGTATAGAATTCCCACCGAGGCTCATGAATCATCAAAGGGATGTTCCTTTTAGAGTAAGGGGAAAAACATTCAACTCTTGATCATTAGTAAAATAACCATAACCTCTACAAAGTACTTCAAATTGAAATAAGAATGCATCAGGGTCTTCATTTGCCAAACCGTGAAAATTTGGTAGATTGGATGGGGGAATGCTTTGCATTTGTACCAGTCCTTCAGGATCCCTGATGGGGAATTCAAAGGTAACAACTTCTGTCTCCTTCTTACCTGCCATCTTTTTGTTGGATTCTTCATGTGCTATTTCAAGGATCCTTCTTCAAATGTTCCTGTCAACTTGTGAGTAGGATGGGTGGTGCTTACATCACCACTAAGAGAAATGATAAGATATAGGATCAAAACTAAAAACTAAATGCAAAGAAAGAAACAATCAAGAAGCCTACATGCTCTGACCCTTCACCTCGGAGTCAAGAACATGCAACTAAAAAAAAATGTCAGTTGGACTTGTGCACCCTTGATAACTTCGCCGGCAATGACGCCAAAATGTTGGGCTCTAAATATGTCCTAAAAACAACCTCTATGCATCATCCAAAGGTAGGCACTGGAACAGGCATTTTACTTGTTGCCTACGTAGGTTCTTACCTTCCTTTTTCAATACCCAACCTCCAGAGATGCAACACCTATAAAGGATCAACAATCATAAAGGGAACGACAGTTGTTCTATTCAAATGAACAACAATGATACTCAAAGGAATAGAAGACATGCGAAGGGAACAACAGATGTTTCTTTCAAATGAACAACAACTACACTCAAAGGAACAACAGTCACGTGAAGGGAACGATAGTTGTTCCTTTCAAATGAACAACAACTACACTCAAAGGAACAATAGTCGCGTGAAGGGAACGACAATTGTTCCTTTCAAATGAACAACAACTACACTCAAAGGAACAACAGTCGTTACATTGGGTTGAACTAATGTTTGAACTAATTGCATTGTAGTATTTGGCCAACTATTTAATTTGTCAACCCGAGGAAGTCTTTTATTTCAAAGTTGTTGTGCACAATATATGCAAGCAACAAATTCCAACTAATTTAATAAAATAAAACACATAACTTAAAATCAATCAAATCCGCTCTTGCTTGAAGAATATGTATAGACCAATTAACTCTCAAAGGTTTTTTATAGTCAAACATAATCATATATAGCACACAATGGAGAGGGTTGGCACTTACAGTTATGTAATAGAATTTACAATTGATAGTTAAAATGTATAACTCATTTTTTTACGATCTTTACTAATGTTTATTGGAATTGTTGCATGTTTTACAACATTGGAATGATTTCTTATTTGTAACTTATTTGAAATTTTATTATGGTATGTGCACTTTGATATGATGTAATATGATTATGGTTTTGTTTCATATGTTGTAATATTATAAATATAACACAAAAGTTACATATTGCATGAAATATAATAACTTTTCATTTTGAATGTTCTTTTTTGCAAAACATGGCTCTTCCAGAAGATCCAGTTGATCCTCATGAGATTGATCCAGATTATAATGGGTTTGATACAGACACGGGAGATGATGATGATGAGTCAGATGAACAAGACACTGTGAATGACGATGATGATGACCACAATGATGATGATCAAGATAATGATGATGACCTAGTTGTTGGTAGTAGCCAATGACATTGATCATATAGACTCCATCATTGATCATTGTTGTATATCGTTATGATGCCTAATTTCATGTTTATTATCATATGTATTACTCTTTGTCCTGCAATACCATATTATTGAGTCTTATCATTTTGACTTATATCATTTGGACATATATCATCTTAACTTACATCGACTATTGGCCATGTATCATTCTGACATGTTATTGATCTATTGTCATATTTGACTTTCACTTGTTGTAGTTATATATGATGATGATCTTATCAGTATTAAAGATATAAGTTGTTTGACATGATACTTATCTAATATTGATATATTTGAATAGTTTTAATTATAGATGATGATCATGTTATAATCATTATCTTGTTATTTTATATATACTGTATGTTGTAGATTTTATTTAGATGGAGATTTAATAAGTATAATGATGTTGTTAGTTTGTATGGATGTCCAGTTCCATAAAAATTCTTTATAAAATCTATCATATAAAATACTTCAAATGCAATATGACTTACTCTATAATAATATAAATTTTTTAAGACGCATGATATATTTAACTAATTAAATTGAAATAAAATAAGTTAAATTACTAAATGGAAGCTAAAAAGGACACAACATGGGTTGTTAAAATGAAAGAAAAATGTGGCTCTAAAATGGAAGCAAAACTCAACATTAAATTTGAAGCCATACTTGGAGCTATATCTGAATCTAAGTAGGAAGCTAAATTGGTTGTTTAACAAGAAGCAAAACTGGATGCTAATTAAGAAGAAAATCTCGAAACTAAAAGGAAGAAAACCTTGGACCTAAAAAAGAAGCAAAATTAGATGCTAAAAAGGAAGAAAACGTTGGAACTAAAAGGAAACAAACCATGGAGCTAACAAGGAAGCAATTCTGGAAGGAAAAAAGGATGCAATAATGGAAGCACATCTTGGCGTTAATTTGGAAGCCAAAATAGAATCTATTTTTGACGCTACACTAGAAGAAAAAAAAGAAGCATGATTGGGAGCTAAACTAGGAGCTAAACTAGGCGCTAAACCAGGGACTAAACTAGGAGCTAAACTAGGTGCTAAATCAGGAGCTAAACTAGGAGTTAAACAAAGAGCTAAAATATGAGCTAAACTAGGCGCTAAACCAGGAGCTAACCTAGAAGCTAAATTAGACACCACACATGGAGATAAAATATGTGCTAAAGTAGGAGCTAAACCAAGAGCTAAAGTAGGTGCTAAACCAGGAGCTAAACTAGGAGCTACACCTGGAGCTAAACTAGTCACTAAAACAAGAGCTAAACCAAGACTAAATTAGGCGCCACACTTGGAGCTAAACTAGGAGCTACACCAGGAGCTAAACCATACACTATTTTAGACGTTATTTAGGGATCTATATCACATTTTAGGCACAAAATCAGGCGCTAAACTAGGTTCAAAATTAGAAGCAAAAATGGGCGCAAAAAAGGGAGCAAAACTAGGCGCTAAACAGGGAGAAAAACCTGGCGCTAAAGAAGGAGCTAAATTGGGCACTAAATTAAGCGCCAAATCTGGCACCCAAGTGAACACGTCCTTTAGCGTCGGGTTTTGCACCCTCTCATCAACCCAATTCATGCCCTCAAATGCACTAAAATCCGACGCTAAACTAGGCGCTAATGGCCTGTTTTGTTGTAGTGTAACTATGATCCACAACAGATTGGATAAGACTTAACGTCAAATCACTAATAGATCTAATCTATTACTCATCACTCCATTTTTCTATTATAACTACTTTTCCATGGGTAAGAAGTGTGAGGCATAGGCCAGGAAGTTTATATTGTATAGCAGGTTACTTAAAAGAAAACTTCAGGAGCCGAAGAAAGGTGAAACTTTAGGGAATGCTTGATCAAGTGAAGAGTATCATCATTTTTGAAATTTTTGAAGATCATTGTTGCATGAGGACATGAAATGACTTAAGCATGCGAATGTTGAGTCTCCATTTTGACACCTTTATTACCCTATATTATCATCTATCTGAGTCAATTTTACCTCTCACATATGCATATGTTGACCATTTCCTCCACAGATCCAGTTAATGACCTTGTCCATGTGCATAGAGAGGTAACTTATGTTAAAGCATGTTTTGTTTGATTTTCTTGATTACAATTGATTAAATGATTGATTATTTATGCTCCTAATTACTTTGAATATTATTTAGAAGCTTCATAACAAGACATCACCTCATCCAGTACTTTCGTTGGTCCAGTACTACAGCAACAAACTGATCCGGTACCAATACTCCTCCTAATCTGGTACTCTGCAATGATCTGGTACTACCTCTGTGTTCATCTAGTACCAGCTCTGCACCACTTCCGGTACCAGCCCCATTCGGTACCAACTCCATATGGTACCAACTTTGCACCTCTTTCGGTACCATCTCTCCGCCTCTTCCGGTACCAGCTTCATCCAGTACTAACTCTACGCTTCATCCGACACCAACTCTGTGCTTCATCCGGTACCAGCTCTATGCCTCTTCCGGTACCAACTTCATATGGTACTAGATTGCTCTTATTTTGGTACCAACTACATCCGGTACTACCATTAGGTTGGTCCAATACCCAGATTATGACTGTGTTCATCCGGTACTAAACCCTTGCCTACAGGATTTCGGTACCAACTGTTCTAGTCTAGTACCAACTGTGGTAGTTAGGTACCAACTTGTTGGCAGCCAATTCACTTTTTTTCTATTATCCTATAAGATGCCTACACCTATGTCTTGCAAACATCAAGTTTTTCGTCGCATTTTTCAAATAGACGACATTTTCATTTCTTGCGACATTTGCACATTTGTCTTCGTTAAGTTTTCACGACTGTAAGCGTGAAAACTTCTCTTTTCGAAGTCACATTTTGATCATTATATGAACTGTGGATATTTCTTTTGTCATTATGCCTATTGCGCTTACCTTTTATTGATCATTACACGATTGGCAATATCCTTTGAACGGTTCTCATACTTCGATTGATTATATAACTTGGTTCTGTTCAGTTTGTAAGACATTGAGCATTTGGATTTGCATTTTATGACTTTCCTAATCATTGATTCTATGAAAGGCATAGGGGTATGATTTTTTTTTTTTTTTATATATATGATATGATCCTTATGATAATATTTTCATAACTGTTGGCTTGTCGACTATACAAATACCTTTTGGAACCTTGATTGAACTTTTGATTATATGAATTATATACATTGGCGCATATATGATTTTGGGTTTTGATTTATATGTCGGATTGTTAAAAATTATGGTATAACTTGCGCGCATTGGTATGCACATTGCATTTTATTGGTTGCACACATGATTCGATGGTTGAACTATTATTTTGGATTAAACAACTATGAAATTTGGCGGTTGTACTTGGGTAATCAATATTATGCTTGGCAGACTCCACCACCTTCGCATACTCACATTAATTCTTACCCCTTTTGCTCGTTCATTACTGTTGGTTCGAGTAGCTCTGCTCCTCTGTGTGTTGGTGAATTCAAACCCTTCCCTTACCATGCATTTAGCTCCATGGCACCAGTCGTCCGAGTTGAACCCAATGGAAGTCAAGCGCTGTTAATGTTTGACAATGCCTGCCAAGATTTGGCAGACAGTGGATGGCTTACCTTCGTGAAATGTTTTGAGGGTTTTAACCTTTGCGTAGCTCGACAGTTTGCCATGACCTTCGATGGTTGTCGAGCCAAGGTCAGTGATATACAATTAAAGATTGATGAACAGTTTATCAGTCTTGCTACGGGTTTGCCTGCCACTGGACAACGATGGTTCAAGAATTGCAAAGTCGAGGAGGTCCCATGGACACTTCTCTTCCTCTCGTGCAAGGTTACCTCGTGTGACAGAGGTATGTCTATCTCTACACTTAAACCGCAATGGCGTGATTTATTGATGATAATCAAACAATTTGTGACCTGTGAAGGTCAATACAGACTTGTGTTCCTACACCACCTGTGTTTGCTTATGGTTTTTATGGGATACCAGCTCAATATGCCTTATTATCTGTATAGTAGCCTGTTTAAAATGTCGAATAAGTTCGAAAGGCACCAGGCTGACAGTAGCTTGTTTCATTATGGGCTTATCAAGCTTATCATTGTTTATCATTTGAGTTTGCACGGGGATAGCTGGAGCATTTGTGTTTCTTGGAATGGTTTCGAGGATCCGAACCCTGCACAGGTTGAAAAACCTATGGTGAGTGAGGTCAAGGCTTTACCCTCGGTGCCCTACCATATCCTACTACCTAAACCCTTGGTCGAACCTCCTATCGACTTACCCCACACTGTAACTAATAGCACAGAGGCTATTACAAAGCCTATGAGCAAAAATCCCAAGGCCAACCTTGCTGCAAATGCCAAAGGGAAAAGGAATGCACGTTTGATTTCACGGATGGAAAGGAACAAGCCGAAACCCCCTGTTGAGCCAAAACCTATCGTTTTGAGTGAGGACTCTGATTCGGAAGTTGAGCATTTCTTGGCTAGCGAATAACCCTATTCTCAAGGTTTGTGTGTCGAACCCTCATACGATTTTGTATCAAACCTACCCCCCTGCCTAAAGGACAACCCTAACTACCCAGGCATTAAGTTGCCTTGTGAAACCCTTGGTCATTTTCCCAAACCCTCACCTGCTCTATCCAAACCTACACAGTCACCCTGTGATCAATGCAATTCATGGTTAGAGCGATATTATCTTGATGTTCCGATTCTCCAATCAAGGATTCAATCTTTGGAAGACCAGATTGCACTGTTAACCAGTCAAAAGGCCAAGCTCCAAGCAACAGACAAAAAACAAAATACAACCAGCTCTATCCTGTTTAAAAACATGGAATCAACCATAGGTGTTGTTAATTCCAAACTGACATAAGCAAGCAGCCTTGTTGCTACACAGGTATGGTTTTGACATTGTTTTGGTTTGTAAATAATCTAGGTTTATATAACGATTTGAATTCAGTTTTTAAATGGTTCTATCTTGAATCACTCTGTTATAATCGTGTGCATTCTATATATAGATTTGTTTTTAATAAAAACAAATTTCGATTCAATTTACGATTTGATTATTCCCAGTTTAGAAATTAATAGATTTTGATTAGATTTGAGTGATCTTTGCTTGAATTTGATTGATTGGCTTGCCTCGTTAAGGTGACAAAATTAATAGTTTGCCTTCAATTGAATTGATTTGTATCGGACTTGAAAATGAAAATTTTCATATTCAGTTTATAATCATGTTCAGATTTGGTTTTGTTATGATCCATATGCTATGGTTGGTAAACAATTTGATCGAGTTTGATTGTTATGATTTTTTCTCAGATTCGATTTCCTTGGTATGCTATCACTGGTAAATGTTTTCGGGAAGATATTTGTGACGATGCTGTGTCGTATGATGTTCTATCTTTGACTATTTCCAAGTTAAGGATAATAACTCTGTCTCTTTGATGAAAACATTAAGTTCAGATAACATTCGCGCCCGAATTGGAAACGAATCCGAATCATAACAACTGTGTGAAAATCCTTAGCTAAATCGATTCGTTTTTGTTCTAAATTGGCAAATTCGTTTTATGAGTCAAGTTTAGATTATAATTGATGCTCTATATTTGAATTTTTTGAAATGAATTGGTCAAACCCTGATACGATTCGTTTTATTGAAACGATTGTGATCTAAATTAATCGATCCTGTTTGCTTACTGTGCAATGATCAATGATCGAAATCTATAACAAACCCTGTTTGAATAATCCTGTTATGATTTTGTCAAGAGTCAATAATCGCTTGGATTCGTTCACAGTATACATCGATTGCTATACAGTTATCGTGATAATCCTGTTTGATTCACAAGTGTAACAATGTGTTTGCGATTTGTTCCATTTTCAATTGAATATCAAAATGATCTCATAACAGATCGATTCGATTTGTTGGGAAACGATTATGATTCTGTTTCATATTATTTCATTTACCCGATCTATGATTATAATCGAAACAGAGTATTGCTATCTCTGTACTCGGTTAATGATGTGGATCCTGTTTGATTTCATAATAGAATATTGTTTTCGATTCATGATTTATTTTCAAATGATTGTTGGATGTAAATTCAATGAAATTTCTTAAAAGATTTGATTTAATTTCAATTCTGATTCTGTATATTATTTTAGACTAGCTACAGAATCAGATGATTCTGTAGCAAGTCTGTAGAATTTGAATTTTATTGTTTTATTAATGAAAGATCTTTCTAATCTGTTCATTTGTGTCCTTTTCAGGTGAATTCGAATTTCATGGGATTTGATGGACACTTTAGAGGATATCTGAAATATTTTGGTTTGATTTTAGTTTCCTAGTTTAGTTGATCTTGGGAATATCTTCCCAGATTATGTAAACAGTTTGATAACTTCCACAGGGAGGTTTTACCCTGTGGAAAAACTTATAAATACTCATTATTTTTTGTAATAAGGGCATCCTCATTCATGGGAGAACAAGGATATGGAATTTTAATACAGACTGAGATAGAGATTGATGTTCTGTTACATCTTTAGCTTTTCATAATATCAATATTTTGTTTCACGTTTATGTGTATCAATTTGCATTTGGTTAATGACTACTTTAGTTATCTTAGTCTTTTGCAAATGATATAATTTAATCAATATAACCCATATCTGATTTCTTCCAGTGTTTAAAAAACATAGCAATTACTTGATTCAGTTTGTGAATGACAGATTTCTCTTCTTCATGAGTTGAATTATTAAGTATAAGTTTTTGCACAACAGGTTTCCCTTATTGCAGAGATTTATAAATCATATAATTGTTATGATTTTTTATGTCTTGTTTGTCCTATAAACAAACTCAAACAACATTGCAGCTATCGTTTACGAGAAGCTCTTGGATTATTCGGTGCGAGTTTCCTTCCTCCGACCAGCTTTGAAGTCATCATACATAGGACAAATCTGGAGCGTTTCCAGGTCTGTTTGTTGTTTATTTGTTTAGTTTATTTGTTAGTATTTTAGTTAGATATACAAGTAGTTAGTATATTAGATCGTTTAATTTCAATAAGTTTTATTTCTTGTTCATAAAATTATAAAAATAAAAAAATATCTCTAGCTGTCTTAGGGCAGAAAGCAAATGAGTTTTCCAGGTTTTATTCAAATCTGCAAGTTGTGAATATTGTACATTTTGTGAATAAGTTATATCGCAGTTAGTAGTTAGATAGTTAATTGGTTGGAATTAGAATAATATTAGTTAGTAGTTAGTAAATAGTAGATTAGTTAGTTTGTTTAGTAGTTAGTTTTAATTAGATTAGTGTATTAGTTTGTTTTATTGTTAGTTAGTATTAGTTTGTTTTATTGTTAGTTAGTTTAGTTTCTTGTATTTAGTTTTATTTAGTTTTTTTTATTTAGTTTTATTTAGGTTTGTTTAGTTTTAGTTAGATTAGTTAGTTTAGATTAGTTTTCTCTTTGGTTTTCTTAGGACATTAGAATGGACAACGGAGCCGTTAAACCCGTCAGGGTGGTTCATTCCAAACAGCTTGGGTTATTAGACAACCCCGGACCGGTTCCACTCTCTCAGTTGACGGATGGTCAATTTTTCCCGTCAACACAACTATGCTTTGAAATGCTTCTAGAAGAAAATCGGGCACATGGGTTTTGTTCAGAATGATGTTTTCATGCGGACATGTGTAGAATAATTCACCTATATCACATGTGTGGACCTCCATCTCAGGGGGAATGGTTTTGCCAAAATTAGTAAAAATCTCAAACTGCCAACTTTCACCTCGATTTCCATGCATATGGTAGCATATCTAGAAATTCAAAGATATGGGTTTTGTCTAGAATATGGAAAATTGAGTAATATGTGGCCAGTGTTTCAAAATTAAAATTTTATTGGAAGATATGGGTGGAGCCCTAACTCGAATCAACCCAAATTGATGAAAAACACAGATTTTGGGGATTGATCCTAAAAGTGTGAAAATTGTTTTCTTAGTTTGGGGATTCGGTTTCATCCATTCATCCATGGATTTTATGTATAAATAAGACCTCATAGGTATGAGGGAATGAGATGAATTATTATTCTATAAGATTGTTTCTTGAAGACAGAGGAATTATGTTGTAGGGTTGATTCTTGAAGGCTGTGGATTGTACACTTATTTCTCAAGTAATGATACATATTGCATATCATGGAATTGATGTGTGTTATCAAACCTTTCGTTCTGTAAGTTTCTTTTAAAAATACCTTGTTTGTATGGAAAGGGACTGCCAACCCAACCAAGGTAAGCTTCTTTGTATCTATTGTATATATAATTCTAGTTTGTGTATGGATAAAATAATTTTTGTTTTGATCATAAACATCTAACTTTATTTTTGTTTTGTTTCAGTAAACATTTGACAAAATACAATAAATATGTGTGGTAATTCTAAGTGAGTGAGCGAGCATTTCTAGAGTAAAATATATATTTCTGGAGTGTAATATGGATTTATGAGTGCAACATAGATTCTTGAGTGAATATTTTCTATCCTTGTATGTGTGTGTAGACAATCATTTGGTAGATTTAATGTTGTAGTGTTGTTTCTATCTTGCAAATCTAGGGATAATTAATATCTCCATCTTTCAACCTACATGAGAATATAATGGAGTATCTCAACATATCTAGATTTTCTTCCCAAATTAATTACGTTACACCCTGCAAACACATGCACAATCAAAACCTCCATCTCTCACCCTACATGTGCCTAAAATAGAGTGTCTTCCTTCACATGTGATTTCCTCTAGCATTGATTGATGTTTTCCTTTGAGAATATGCAGAGTGTTAAATGAACTATTAGTCTATATGTTGCAGGAACAGATTCAAAGTTCATATTTCTACTTCATGAGCCTATAATGAAAAGACTAGTCACCTGAGCAAGAGTTTGAATCATATTTTTTTTGAGCTTTGCTTTCCATCTTTTTAATTGTGTGAAGATTGTTATTTTTAAAAGTGTTTGTTGGTTTCTAAATGGTTTTCTTATCTAAGATATACTAAACAGACATAGGAACCTATCTGTTATTGGAACATATAGTGCATCAACTCTACCAATTACGATTCTCAGTCGATAATTTATGTTTGGTAATATATTATGCATATAATTGCACCAACATTTTGGCACCGTTGTTGGGGAGTTGTAAACGGTAAAAGGTAGTATTTGAATAAGATTTCTTTAATGGTTTTGTATTGGTTTTATGGATTACCTAAGGGTGGAGAGAAGACGGTAAGACTTGAGGGAAGAGCCCACACATCGACTTTGGTGGCGTTTCTCCAAAGTTAGGTTGTCCTCTCTTCTTTTAATGGAAGTGTGGTTTTCCTTCTTTTATGAAAATTTAGTTTTATTTATGATGAGATAAATTGTGCGAAGCGATAACCTGGTGACAACAGGGTCCCAATAATGCAAGGAGTTCAAATTTGGTGTGTTTTATTATTGCAAATAGTTTTAAAATTCAAATCTTTGATGATAAATCATTTTTGGGCTGTTGTAACAACCCTCGAGTACTAATTGGTGTTGCGAGACAGGGATCATAAACCAACTAGAGTAATTCAAGGATGATCAAGAGCTTGAAGAATGTTCCTCCAAGAACTTTCTCGCATTCTAGCAACAACTGGGATATCTGCCTCTCAGCAAGAGCATATCTTCACAACAGTCAAGAATCTAGTTGTCTCTCCACGGGAAGATTTAGAAGTCCCGTCGGATTCTTCTTGTAAATTTGTTGAGGAGAATAAATAATCATGGATAGAATTCAATGGAGAGCAACCAGTGGAACCTGAGATTGAGGTGTCCTTAGCATGCGTCTTAGCAGATCCTATATGTACTCCAAAGACCAATCATATTGAAGAGGATAATTTGCATAGCATGGTGGAGGAAGACATTTGGTGTGACATAAACAAAGAGGAGAAACAAGAATATAATCATCCCATTGAAATATGGTTTCAATTAGTTATTAGGTCACACCATTCTTTTATTTTTCATTATTGCTTGATCTCATCATCAAATTAGTTAGTCCTTCATTCTTCAGTATGCATTAAAATTTATCTTTAAAACCTAAGTATGGATATATTTCTAACCCTGTTATGCACATGGTTTCATTGGAAGTATTCCTATACTTGAAGGACATTTTATTTTGTTCAATTAGAGTAGGATAGGTAAATAAATAAATAAATGTTTCACATAAGTACAATGCAACATATCTTTCATACTTTTCATAAATGGGAATGTCAAAAGTTAATAAAGTAATCGGTTTAAGATCTTTTGTTCCTATAGTAGATTTCTTTCTAAAAGTTATGATAATTTTGTTTGGAATCTTATGAGAAGGGAATATCTTCATCCTCTGAATGCACACATAATACTGGAAGGGTTTCAAAAGTGGAGAAGGCATCCTTGTCAACAAAAGATAACACTTAACGGAGTGGTTCATGACCTATTTCTTCAAATTTCTTATTTTTCCTTAAGTTGTTAAAAATGATGCATTCATACTTTATCATTACCTATCTATTTTAAGACCATTATTCCACAAGGATGATCAATTAAGTGATATTTTTAATAGCAGTTGAAACTGAATGTTAATTCCAAACTATTTTATCCATAGCTAATAATGCAACTTTTGAAATTTTCCCTAAATGTTTTGTTTGTAAGCATGAATAAAAATCTAGTTTTAATTAGTGCTATTGGTTTGTTTTTAGCAGACGTTCGCAACCCTCCGAACAACCGTTTTTTAGCATCTCACATTGTTTGCATGAGGCCATGAAAAACCTCGGGCATGGGGGAGTGGCTGCTAAGACAATAGTGGTTAGGTTTATTTTCTAATAAAATGGAAGTGGAAACAAAAGAGGTCATTAGTTTGGTTCCAAAAAGAGGAGGTTTCTGCATCTCAAAAGGAGGTTTCCCATCTATAGAGTAGCTTCTTGTTACAAATCTTGGAGCCCAGTCATTGAATTCATTTGCCTTATTTTCTGACACTTCCACTGCAAATTCAGAGTTAGTATATCAAGTGTTGGTACATGGTCTTTCAATAGAATCAAATCACAGGTCATCTTCCATAGCATCAGAAAACACCAATAACTTCTACAAAGGGCAACCTACAAAGTTACAGTCTACAAAACACTACCACTAGGTACCTTGTCCAATTCCCCTTGAGTACTGAAACACCATTTTGTGATGATCTGGTACTGGATAACATCTCTACATGCATCTGGTACTGCAAACAATTTTTCCTCTTTATTCATCTGGTATTGGGAAAAACTTTGCACTGATCCAGTACTGGGCAAAAATCTGCGTTCATCCGTTACTGTGGGAGAAGGTCTGCATTCATCCGGTATTGGGAAAAATATATGTTCATCTGATACTATAGGAGAGGCTCTGTGCTCATCCGGTACTAAACGAGAAGGCATGTGCTATTCTGGTACTGGGAACAACTCTGTGTTCATCCGATACTAAGGTGATCCAGTACTAGTAATGAGGTGTTGGTAGTCCTTATTCTATATTCAATTTTTTTGCTGCTCGATTGAAATTCTTAAAGTAGTAGGATGTATAAAATCAACATTTTTTTCGTTTTATTAAGGACTTAGAATAATTATGTATTAAACATGTGGTTACTTTCATACATCCTCCTATCCTTAGTTATTGCATGCTCCCTACCATGACCTTCTGCAGGCTCTCGTATACATCTCCTCATATAGAAATCATTCATATACACCCGAAATGTTGAGAGTACAAGATAATTATACCTCTAACAGGACCAGTTTCACTCTTTTTGCTTATATGGTGAAGAACTTTATAATGCCATGATCCAACATCGTACCATAAGCCTGTGGGGTTTGGTACTAACCCTGTGGTCCAGTACTAGTGGTGGAATTTTGGTAAAAATGTTATGTGCTAAAATGTTTGGTTATTTTCATATACAGTTTCCATATTAAGCTATCAATATCACCATCATTATTTTTTTAAGTGCAACTTCCATGTGTATTCCACTCTTGTTTGATAAGATTACCAATGCATCCATCCTATTATCACTGAATTCCTTTGTGAAGTGGTTGTAGTCATGAATGAGCAAAAATCATCCATCATGTCACTCTGTTTCTGCCCCCTGCTCTGTTCCCATATTGCAAAATTCTATTCCGGTACTGCAGAATTATGTTCTGGTACTGCTATGTTCCAGTACTAAAGAATTTTGTTTCAGTACCATCCTGTTCCAGTACTATCTGTTCTGGTACTACAGAAACCTGCTCCATTACTTATCCAATACTCAAGCCAAAATGATATGATCTTTGTCATGTGATTAACATTGTTTTCACTTCAGGTAATTGGAGGTATGGGCTAATCTTTTCATGTTTTTTCTACAAGGATCATTTAAGTCTTGTGTTGAATTTTTCTTTACTCTCATGTACATCTTCCTCCTACATTTCTACACTCACCCCTAAATGAATCATCCTTGCTATCCTTTAAGAAGATATTTTTACATTTAGCTCTATATCATAATGGGTGTACCTTTCTTATTACCTCATGATTTTGAAAAAGTGGTTGCTGACTGAAATATCCATTGAAAATTGGTGACACCATTATGTCTAATACTAACCCAGTTGATTCAACAAGTTTTTATCCAAGTTTATCTTTACATGTTTCTCTTGAGAGGTATTGATGAAAGCCTCATGTGGTGGACCGCCCTTGCAAAACCTACATGACTTTCATGAGAACCCTAATAGAATTACCTAGAGAGACCTCTTAGTCATTATCTGAGATGTTCCATTATACATTGAATAGATGAGATTTAAGTCTAATGTGGATGATGTCACCCTTGGGATAATTGCGAGAACTTAATTATGTGCCTAACAACTCTAAAACACTCTCGTACCACCTGCCTTCCTTATACTCTAAAACTATCAATGAAAAATATACATTATTTTAAATCTTTTGAGTAATATAATAAAAAGGAAGTATCAAGAAGTCCAAGTAAACCCACCGAGGTACTAAACAGGGCTATTGAAAGCAGGGCCATGCTTGTATGGTACTAAGGTAAACCCATAGGGGTACTGAACAAGCCTATTGGTAGCGGGGCTATGCCAAGTAAAGGGAGTTGAAAAACATAAACTGGCACACCTAAAATTGAACAAAAACCCATGGGTCTCATTCTGAAGCATTATCAAATCAAGGCTAGGACATGACCTTTATATCTCTCGGATGATGTTCTTAAGAACCTTCAAGTATCCACTTTAGAGTTCTATCTTTAAAATAAATAGGTTTGCATGAAAGTGGGACCCTCAGTATATGTAATTCACCTTACCTAAGCAAGAATAGCTTCATCTCTAAAAACTTGGATAAGAAATGAGTTAATCATCTTGGAATGTATTGTTTTATGTGTTGCTCTCTTCAAATGAGATCTAAACTATGCTTGTATCACTTTTATTTTAAAGGTAATCTAGTCAGGGGGACCTATTAGTCAAAGTCATTATGAAAACTCTTGGCCCTATCCTATAATCATATTAGAGTCACATCCAACCCTTTCTCCTAACTATGATCCACAACAAATTGGATAAGACTTAATGTCAAATCACTAACAGATCTAATCTATTACTCATGACTCCACTTTTCCATCATAACTACTTTTCCATGGGTAATAAGTGTGAAGCAAAGGCTAGGAAGTTTATATTTTATATAAGGTTACTTAAAAGAGAACTTGAGGAGATGAAGAAAGGTCAAACTTTAGGGAATGCTTGATCAAGTGAAGAGTATCATCAATTTTGAAATTTTTGAAGATCATTGTTGCATGAGGACATGAAATGACTTAAGCATGGGGGAATGTTGAGTCTCCATTTTGACACCTTTATTACCCTATATTGTCCTCTATCTGAGTCAATGTTACCTCTCACATGTGCATATGCTGACCATTTCCTCCTCAAATCCACTTAGTGACCTTGTCCATGTGCATAGAGAGGTAACTTATGTTAAAGCATGATTTGTTTGATTTTCTTGATTAAAATTATTAAATGATTGAGTATTTATGATCCAAATTACTTTTACTATTATTTAGAAGCTTCATGACAAGACGCCACCTCATTCAGTACTTTCATGTAACACCTTGTTTCTGTTGATACTGAGAGGGGGGTGAATCAGTATCAAGTACAATTTAAAAAAAAATTTCAACTTATACTTAAACCATTCAATTATATCCAATGAGCAATGAATAATAGTATAAGAGTTACACCAATACACCACAATACACCATGCACAATATATGAGAAATAATCAATAGTTTTTGTTCAAGGGAAGTAATGACTTCCAAAGGTAGCTATCGCTTCCAAATGTAAAGGGAGGGATAAACCTCCAAGAGGAAGATGCAATCCTCCAATATCAAGAG
>JASDQU010104012.1:21735-31999 GCA_032191745.1 Picea mariana | reverse complement strand
CGCAAACCCTCTATTTGGTCTCCTCCTCCAGAAGATTTTGTTAAACTGAATTTTGACGGAGCTTCTAAAGGAAATCCTGGTGCGGTGGGCTATGGAGCTGTCATACGAAATCATTATGGACACATCCTTGACATAACAGCTGGCTCCCTAGGGCACTCTACGAACAATGTAGCAGAAATATGGTGACTAATCAAGGGACTACAATTAGCCATCAAAAGCCATTACACTAAGATGATTGTAGAAGGGGACTCGCAAGTCATCATCAGCCTGCTTCGCCGAATCCTACAGGGGACCAGACCGGACATCATCTCGCCAAGCTGGAGATTGTCGCATGGACTTCAAATAGTTGCTGCTCTAACGCACCCAAATCTGGTTATCATTCCCTCACACGTCAGAAGGAAAGAAAACCAAGTTGCTGATGATTTAGCTAATCTCGGAGCCAATTGGAGTGGACCAGACCTCCAATGTAATGCAGCCCAGGATCAGAATCACCCTATCCTCTTGCAATCCATTCACAAAGCTGGATTGGTGGATGTTCCCCCGGATGGGGTGTCAGAGAGGGCGATGTGGCAAGATCTGAATGCAGGAGATGGACAGAGTGGCATGGAGCCACGTGATGGGCTCATGCCACAGCCCACCACCCCACTCGGCATTTAATGGCGTTTGAAATTGATGCGAGGGTGCATTAACACACCAGTCCTTTCCTCCTTGCCGCGAATTTGAATGATGTTGTCCATTATGTTTGGCATTCACCTCTGTATGTAGGCTGCAAGGCTCTTCGCTTTGCAGCGCAGATCTACCTCTGATCCCTCTCGCTGGTGCAACGCGTTCCTGGTCTTCTCCTTACACCGAGTGCCCTTCCTTTTCTCACTCCACTGCACAGACTTCTCCATGACTCGACACCGAGGCAGACCGAGGCGAGGCTCCCCTTGGAAGCCTCGAAGACCCTCGGTCACACCTCCCGATTCAACCTCAGACGACTCTTCCCCTCCAAGGCAGTCCAGGCCTATCCCTGTCTCTTTGCATGCCCCGCAGCTAAGCTCCATGGCTATCATCTCGCCTACACCAATCTCAATTTTGAGGCTTTCTCACGACCTCTTAGCGGTTCCTTCCAACTCCACAGCTTCCGACGACCTGTTGGGAAACCTGGGAGGTGACCCTTATCATCAAAATGCACCCAAGAGGGTAGGTCCTTGTTTCCCTGAGAGCATTGACAGGGTGCAATTCGCAGAAAGCATGGCTATCTTGCATGATTTGGTATTTGAGCTTCGGCAAGAGATAACGGACTTGCAATACCGTGTCCAAGCAACAGAGGGGAAGGTGGCCAGCTTTATGCAAATTCTCTCTTCTGTGCACGAGGCCTTATTCACGACCACTGGCGACACCAGCCCTCAAGAGAACCTCGCGATCGCTAAAGACGAAGCTCAGGACAAAATGCAGATTCCAGAGGCAGTAGGCAGGAAGCAAGAGGACAAAATGCAGACTCCAGAGGTAGCAGAAAGGAAGCAGGAGGAGCGCAAGGACGACAACATGGACCCTGCATGCACTGATGAAGCTGGCGAGCAATGGGACTATGGCGTTATGTACATCGAGGAAGAGCCGTGGCCAAGCGACCTCCCAGCCACCTGGCCCAGCTACAGTCCAAGCGTCTAATTTTTAGAGTATGTCTGTTGGCTTAGCTTCTCGACTTGAAAAGATAAACAATGTTTCTTCTTTTTGTTGATGTTTTAATGCTAGACTTGTTTAGTCAAGGAACTGGTTGGGCTAGCTGGACTGGTTTCCCCATGCTGGGGCAGTCCAGCAATTGTAGCCCGAATCTAGATGTATTTTGGATCTCTGCTTCAGACTTTCGAAGGATTTAATATAATATTACCTCTTACTTAAAAAAAAAAAAAAATCGAACTCATCTTCAGAAATTGCACCATGCCTCATTGACCAAAACCCTAGTGCCGAAGATACTACAACAAACGTTTTTACAGTCAACGGAATGATAGCGTAGGGGCCCCACTAGATGAAACCCAGTGCTCTTAATCCAATGCAACTGACGGTTCATGCATATGAGTCCCGGTTTGATTTTTATCGAGAGTTGCAACTCGCCTCCTCAAGCCATTTAAGGACATGTGGTCAATTTGTTTCGAGGGCATAAAATCCAAAAGAGTAGCATAACGAACTTACATAAGCTCCTACAAGTATATTTGGCCAAGGGCCACGTGACTACACTAGCCAAAAAAACCCGACACAATGTTCTTGAAAATCGACCTCCTCTTCAGAAATTGCACCATGCGTCATTGACCAAAACCCTAGTGTTGGAGATACTCCAACAGATTGTTTTTCGGTCGACAGAATGATAGGGTGGGAGCCCCAATAGTTGAAACCAGGTACTCCGGATCCATTGCAACTGACGGTTCATGCATCTGAGTCCCGATGAATGAGCATGATGAGCATAATGTCTTCTGAGAAGGATTCTTGGCATGGCTAATGTAGCAATGGAACTTGAATTCTGAAACATTGGTCTTTGTATGGTTTTCACATCAATCTCTCCATTTGTTATGTGCTCAATCCATTTGAAAATTTGAGAAAAAGTCTTCAAGAATCACTCATGCATGTATTAACCTTCTTCGATTTTCCAAGGACTTGCAAAACATAAGCACTTACCTATAATAAAATGTGAGATCATGGAACAGAGAGGTGTATGGTCTCTCTTCATCCAAGACATATGAAAAAAAAAAACATGTAGTTACTTATAAAACAAATCCAATGAAAATAAATGAAACAAAATTCATTTTATACGTGTTCAGGAGTGTTGGCCAACATATACTACCCAACAGTATTTCGATCATAACTTATTTGTTTCTCATCCGATTTGAGTTATTCCAAAGCCAAATAAAAGAAAATTCAGAGTTATATGTCCATTAGAAACAGGTTTATAAAATTCCATGTGATAATATGCCAAATATGCTCAGTAACACCCTGCATGACAAGGTGTTTTTCCAATTTTGGACAAGACCAATAGTCACGGTTTTAGGCATAAATTTTTCATTTGATGACGGATTGATGTGATTCCAATTGGAGATGAAATTATATTCTTGTAGGTATCTCAAATATAGACAAGTTTTAATGACAAGAGGAGTTGATGAGTCATATTTAGCAATGAACAACTAGGAAGACATATTTTTCAAAGTGCAGATTTATGACAAGCAGTCAGTGTTTTGGTCATAACTTCCTCATATGATATCAGAATTGCGTGATTAAAATTGTGTTATAAACTAAATTCATAGGGGAATATACCAATGAAACATGTTTTCAAGATCTATCCAACAAAGCATCCAAAAAGTGACTGTCCTAGCTCTGTTCCTAAGCTACATTCTTGACATCCTGTTAGTATTTTGACCATAACGTTTTAGTTTGATGCCCAATCTGAAAAATTCAAATTTGTTTGGAAACTATATTCAAAGGAATACTTGATATGTAAACATGTTTTGAAAATAAATCCATTTGGTCTCCCAAACACGGACTGTACCAATTGTGTTTTAGTAAAAATTTCAAGCCAAAATTCCACAAAAACCCAATAAATGAAATATGGCTCTCAAAAAGTGACCGGAATAGCTGTGAATGTTTTTAATGATATAAATTTCAATGGAATACACACCCATACCAAAAATTTCAAGCACTGAGTACTTATATTGACTTACACAACGTGTTGCAGCAATTGCTAAAACTTAAAAAAATGATGATTTTTGAAAGAAAGTCCATGAGATCAAGGCTACAAGCAATTGAATGATGATCTCTTGAAGGTGTCTTATTATTATTTCTAAACTAGGCTACTAATCCTTAGAACTAAACTAATCAGGATAAGTGGTAAATGTAGGAAAGTTGTGCAAGTCAGCACTGTAAGTATACTCCACTACTTTATTATGGTTAGGGTGTGAGGTGGGTTGAATAGGAAGTTTTGTAGGGCATGGAGAAGCTTGATGAAAAGTTAAGTATGGAAAGTATAGATGATTGGTTTGTGTGGATGACCTTAATGGGAAAATAGGATGTTGTTGAAGATCTTGTGGAAAGTATGGAGGATTGGTGGTTGCTGCAACATGAGGGAAAATAGCCATGGGATCATAAGATGGGCCATTCCAACCTTGTGGACAAGGAAGGTAGAAGTGAGATTGGGGTTGCCATAGTTTCCATGGTGTATGAGTATTCAATGATTTCTTGTGAGAGTAAGGAAATGGAGGGATAGAATTTTGAATCATACATGTAGGCCATGGTTGTTGTGGTGAAATTGCTGCAACTCCTCGATCTCTTTGATATATTTATTTTATCTTGGGTAAGGAGGGGCAATGATCCATTGAATGATTCAAGTCACATATGCCACAAATTATGAGACTATCCAAAGGACAATCCATTACAAGATGTTTCTTCTAGCACCGAGGACAATCTGTTTCTTCAGGTTCCTCCCATTTCTTCTTATCCTTCAAAATATCCAATTGTGAATTTAATGAGTTAATGATATCAACTTTAAATATTTCAATTGAATTACTTATTTTAGCTCCTATAGCTCTTGTTTTTGCAACAGATTTAAAATATTGAGAAGAAGGCTCACTAGAATTCTTGCCAGTCTTGAAGTTCCCTCTTGAATACCTTTACATAACTCACAAATATCATCATATGGTAACTAAAATACATCACCTATTCCCATCAAATTTAATATTTCTAAAGATTCATCATGGATTCCTTTGAGTAGGAGTATTTTTAAGGTCTCTTTTCCCAACTGTTTTTGTTTGGATCTTCGAAGGTTGTATTGAAAGCACTCCAAATATTCCTCCAAACTCTCTTCTTCTCCTTGTGTCATTGCAAAGATATCTTCATTGACCCTGCAATAATCTTGGTACCTTTGCAAGAATACATATTTCATGTCTTCCCAAGTTTGTATAGAATTCCCACCAAGGCTCATGAACCATCGAAGGGATGTTCCTTTTAGAGTAAGGGGAAAAACATTCAACTTTTTATCATTAGTAAAATAACCATAACCTCTACAAAGTACTTTGAATTGAAATAAGAATGCATCAGGGTCTTCATTTTCCAAACCGTGAAAATTTGGTAGATTGGATGGGGGAATGCTTTGCATTTGTACCAGTCCTTCAGGATCTCTGATGGGGAATTCAAAGGTAACAACTTCTGTCTCCTTCTTACCTACCATGTTTTTGTTGGATTCTTCATGTGCTATCTCAAGGATCCTTCTTCAAATGTTCCTGTCAACTTGTGAGTAGGATGGGTGGTGCTTACATCACCACTAAAAGAAATGATAAGATTTAGGATCAAAAACTAAAAAATAAATGCAAAGAAAGAAACAATCAAGAAGCCTACATGCTCCGACCCTTCACCTCGGAGTCAAGAACATGCAAATAAAAAAAAAATGTCAGTTGGACTTGTGCACCCTTGATAACTTATACGGCAACGACGCCAAAATGTTGGGCTCTAAATATGTCCTAAAAACAACCTCTATGCATTAGACAAAGGTAGGCGTTGGCACAAGCATTTTACTTGTTGCCTACGTAGGTTCTTACCTTCCTTTTTCAATACCCAACCTCCAGAGATGCAACACCTATAAAGGATCAACAATTATAAAGGGAACGACAGTTGTTCTATTCAAATGAAAAACAATGATACTCAAAGGAATAGCAGACGTGCGAAGGGAACAACAAATGTTCCTTTCAAATGAACAACAACTACACTCAAAGGAACAACAGTCACATGAAGGGAACAATAATTGTTCCTTTCAAATGAACAACAACTACACTCAAAGGAACAATAGTCATGTGAAGGGAACGACAACTGTTCCTTTCAAATGAACAACAAATACACTCAAAGGAACAACAGTCGTTACATTGGGTTGAACTAATGTTTGAATTAATTGCATTGTAGTATTTGGCCAACTATTTAATTTGTCAACCCGAGGAAGTATTTTATTTCAAAGTTGTTGTGCACAATATATGCAAGCAACAAATTCCAACTAACACTATTATCTATTTAATAAAATAAAACACGTAACTTAAAATCAATCAAATCTGCTCTTGCTTGAAGAATATGTATAGACCAATTAACTCTCAAAGGTTTTTTATAGTCAAACATAATCATATATAGCACACAATGGAGAGGGTTGGAACCTACGGTTATGTAATAGAATTTACAATTGATAGTTAAAATGTATAACACATTTTTTTATGATCTTTACTAATGTTTATTGGAATTGTTGCATGTTTTACAACATTGGAATGACTTCTTATTTGTAACTTATTTGAAATTTTATTATGGTATGTGCACTTTGATATGATGTAATATGATTATGGTTTTGTTTCATATGTTGTAATATTAGAAATATAACAAAAAAATTACATATTGCATGAAATATAATAACTTTTCATTTTGAATGTTCTTTTTTGCAGAACATGGCTCTTCCAGAAGATCCAATTGATCCTCATGAGATTGATCTAGATTATAATGGGTTTGATACAGACACGGGAGATGATGATGATGAGTCAGATGAAGAAGACACTATGAATGACGATGATGATGACCACAATGATAATGATCAAGATAATGATGATGACCTAGTTGTTGGTAGTAGCCAATGACATTGATCATATAGACTCCATCATTGATCATTGTTGTATATCGTTATGATGCCAATTTTCATGTTTATTATCATATGTATTACTCTTTGTCGTACAATACCATATTATTGAGTTTTATCATTTTGACTTATATCATTTGGACATATATCATCTTAACTTACATCGACTATTGGCCATGTATCATTCTGGCATGTTATTGATCTATTGTCATATTTGACTCTCACTTGTTGTAGTTATATATGATGATGATCTTATCGGTATTAAAGATATAAGTTGTTTGACATAATACTTATCTAATATTGATATATTTGACTAGTTTTAATTATAGATGATGATCATGTTATAATCATTATCTTGTTATTTTATATATATTGTATGTTGTAGATTTTATTTAGATGGAGATTTAATAAGTATAATGATGTTGTTAGTTTGTATGGATGTCTAGTTCCCTAAAAATTCTTTATAAAATCTATCATATAAAATACTTCAAATGCAATATGACTTACTCTATAATAATATAAATTTTTTAAGATGCATGGTATATTTAACTAATTAAATTGAAATAAAATAAGTTAAATTACTAAATGGAAGCTAAAAAGGACACACCATGGGTTGTTAAAATGGAAGAAAAATGTGGCTCTAAAATGGAAGTAAAACTCAACATTAAATTTGAAGCCATACTTGGAGCTATTCCTGAATCTAAGTAGGAAGCTAAATTGGTTGTTTAACAAGAAACAAAACTGGATGCTAATTAAGAAGAAAATCCCGACACCAAAAGGAAGCAAACCCTGGACCTAAAAGAGAAGCAAAACCAGACGCTAAAAAGGAAGCAAACGTTGGAAGCAATAATGGAAGCACATCTTGGAGTTAATTTGGAAGCCAAAATAGAATCTATTTTTGACGCTACACTAGAATCAAAACAAGAAGCATGATTGGGAGATAAACTAGGAGCTAAACTAGGCACTAAACCAGGCACTAAACTAGGAGCTAAACTAGGCGCTAAATCAGGAGCTAAACTAGGAGTTAAACAAAGAGCTAAAATATGAGCTAAACTAGGCGCTAAACCAGGAGCTAACCTAGAAGCTAAATTAGACACCACACGTGGAGCTAAAATAGGCACTAAAGTAGGAGCTAAACTAGGAGCTAAAGTAGGTGCTAAACTAGGATCTAAACTAGGAGCTACACCTGGAGCTAAACTAGTCACTAAAACAAGAGCTAAACCAGGAGCTAAATTAGGTGCCACACCTGGAGCTAAACTAGGAGCTACACCAAGAGCTAAACCAGGCACTATTTTGGATGTTATTTAGGGATCTATATCACATTTTAGGCACAAAATCAGGCACTAAACTAGGTTCAAAATTAGAAGAAAAACTGGGCACGAAAAAGGGAGAAAAACTAGGCGCTAAACAGGGAGAAAAACATGGCGCTAAAGAGGGAGCTAAATTGGGCACTAAACTAGGCGCTAAATCTGGCGCCCAAGTGAACACATCATTTAGCGTCAGGTTTTGTGCCCTCTCATCAACCCAATTCATGCCCTCAAATGCACTAAAATCCAGCGTAAACTAGGCGCTAATGGCCTGTTTTGTTGTAGTGTAACTATGATCCACAACAGATTGGATAAGACTTAACGTCAAATCACTAATAGATCTAATCTATTACTCATCACTCCACTTTTCTGTCATAACTACTTTTCCATGGGTAAGAAGTGTGAGGCATAGGCTAGGAAGTTTATATTGTATAACAGGTTACTTAAAAGAGAACTTAAGGAGCTGAAGAAAAGTGAAACGTCAGGGAATGCTTGATCAAGTGAAGAGTATCATCAATTTTGAAATTTTTGAAGATCATTGTTGCATGAGGACATGAAATGACTTAAGCGTGTGGGAATGTTGAGTCTCCATTTTGACACCTTTATTACCCTATATTATCATCTATCTGAGTCAATTTTACCTCTCACATGTGCATATGTTGACCATTTCCTTCACAAATCCACTTAGTGACCTTGTCCATCTGCATAGAGATGTAACTTATGTTAAAGCATGTTTTGTTTGATTTTCTTGATTACAATTGATTAAATGATTGATTATTTATGGTCCTAATTACTTTATATATTATTTAGGAGCTTCATGACAAGACATCACCTCATCCGGTACTTTCGTTGGTCCAGTACTACAACAACAAACTGATCCGGTACCAATACTACTCCTAATCTGGTACTCTGAAGTGATCTGGTACTACCTCTGCGTTCATTCGGTACCAGCTCTGCACCACTTCTGGTACCAACCCTATCCGGTACCAACTCCATATGGTAGAAGCTTTGCACCTCTTTCAATACCATCTCTCTGCCTCTTCTGGTACCAGCTTCATCCAGTACTAACTCTACGCTTCATCTGACACCAGCTCTATGCTTCATCCGGTACCATCTCTATGCCTCTTTCGGTACCAACTTCATGTGGTACTAGATTGCGCCTATTTTGGTACCAACTACATTCGGTACTACCATCAGGTTGGTTCAATACCCAGATTATGACTGTGTTCATCTGGTACTAAACCCCTGCCTACAGGATTCTCGTACCAACTATTCTAGTCCAGTACCAACTGTGGTAGTCAGGTACCAACTGTGCTTTGAAATGATTCTAGAAAAAAATTGGGCACATGGGTTTTGTTCATAATGATGTTTTCATGCAGACACGTGTAGAATAATTCACCTATATCACACGTGTGGACCTCCATCTCAAGGGGAATGATTTTCCCAAAATTAGTAAAAATCTCAAATTGCCAACTTGCACCTCGATTTCCATGCATATGGTATCATATCTAGAAATTCGAAGATATGGGTTTTGTCTAGAATATGGAAAATTGAGTAATATGTGGGCAGTGTTTCAAAATTAGAATTTTTTTGGAAGATATGGCTGGAGCCCTAACTCGAATCAACCCAAATTGATGAAAAACACAGATTTTTGGGATTGATCCTAAAAGTGTGAAAATTGTTTTCTTAGTTTGGGGATTCGGTTTCATCCATTCATCCATGGATTTTATGTATAAATAAGATCTCATAGGTATGAGGGAAGGAGATGAATTATTATTCTATAAGATTGTTTCTTGAAGACAGAGGAATTGTTATGTTGTAAGGTTGATTCTTGAAGGCTATGGACTGTACACCTATTTCTCAAGTAATGATATAAATTGCAGATCATGGAATTGATGTGTGTTATCAAACCTTTCATTCTGTAAGTTTCTTTTAAAAATACCTTGTTTTTACGGAAAGGGACCGCCAACCCAACCAAGGTAAGCTTCTTTGTATCTATTGTATATATAATTCTAGTTTGTGTATGGACAAAATAATTTTTGTTTTGATCATAAACATCTAACTTTATTTTTGTTTTGTTTCAGTAAACATTTGACAAAATACAATAAATATGTGTGGTAATTCTAAGTGAGTGAGAAAGCATTTCTAGAGTAGAATATATATTTCTGGAGTGTAATATGGATTTATGAGTGCAACATAGATTCTTGAGTGAATATTTTCTATCCTTGTATGTGTGTGTAGACAATCATTTGGTAGATTTAATGTTGTAGTGTTGTTTCTATCTTGCAAATCTAGGGATAATTAATATCTCCATCTTTCAACCTACATG
>JASDQU010104011.1:169509-181775 GCA_032191745.1 Picea mariana | reverse complement strand
TCAAAGTCAATCCCTTCTATTTGTGCATATCCTTTGTGCACTAATCTTTCTATATTCCTTATAATTTGACCCTCTTCATTAACTTTAATTTTAAAAATCCACTTGGTTCCTACCACATTTTTGTCTTTTGGTCTTGGGACAAGTTCCTAGGTCTGATTCTTCTCTATTTGATCAAGTTCTTCATTCATGGCTTTAATCCAATATTCATCTTTGATAGCTTATGAAAATGTATTGGGTTCTATTAGGGAGAGAATTGCTTGTTCTAATTCATATGTTAGTCTTCTTGTTGTTTCAACTTGAGCACTTTTTTTGCCTATGATTTTACTTTCAAGATGATCTCTTTGTACTCTTCTTGATGGTGCTTTTGACTCTTGTCTTGGTGATGCTTCCTCTTCATTTTCTTCTTCACTTTGTGATTCTTCTTCTTGTATTTCTTCAGTTTCTTCTCCGTCATCATCTCTTATTATTTCATCAACTTGTGAATTGTCTTAAGATTTTATTCTTCTTGATGTTAAATCATCCACTTTTACATTTGCACTTTCCACAATTTTTTGCAATCTCAAATTGTAGCATCTGTAGGCCTTTTTATTGGATGAGTAACCAATAAATATGTCTTCATCTGATCTAGAATCAATTTTTCCTAGATTATCATCATCTCTTTTTATGTCTCATTTTCTCCCAAAGACTTTGAAGTGTTTTACTAATGTTGGTCTTCCAAACCACAACTCATATGGTGTCTTTTCATGGTTAACTCTAAGTTGTGCTCTGTTAAGTATATATGTTGTTGTATATACTTCTTCTCTCTAATATATATCTGGGAGTGTGGCTTCATTTAACATATTTTTGGATTCTTCTTGGACAATTCTATTTTTCCTTTTAGTAACTCCATTTTTTTGAGGAGTTCTTGGAGCTTAAAAGTGTCTTTTAATTCCATGAGTTTCACAAAACTCATTGAACTCATCTGAGGTAAATTCCCCTGCATTGTCTGATCTTGGGCACTTGATTTTGAGATCAGTCTTATTTTCAACATGTGATTTGAAGGCTTTGAATTTTTTGAATGCCTCTGATTTCTCTTTAAGAAAAGATACCCAAGTCATCCTTGTATAGTCATCAAGGAATAAAATGAAGTAATGCTCACCTTGCATGATTTTAGTTCTTGTTGGTCCACAGAGGTCAATGTGAACAAGTTATAATGGATTTGATGTAGAATATGTTTTTGTCTTGAATCTTACTCTTGTCTGCTTTCCATGTTGGAAATTCCTACAAACAGAGTTTGAAGGTTTAATAATATTTGGCACATCTCTCACAACTGATTTTTTACTAACTTTTATCAAATTCTCAAGACCTATATGTCTCATTCTTTTGTGCCATTGCAAACTTTCATCTATTTGGCTCATGCAACTTTTTTCATCTTCTTCTATGTTTAAGATATATACATTGTCTGGTGTCCTAGATGCAATAGCCACTAATTTTCTTGATCCTTATTTTCTAATTTCACTTTTTTGAGAGTCAAATATGAGTATGTGTCATTGATCACATGTTTGACTCACACTGAGGAGATTAGGCTTCATATTTTCAACTAATAGCACATTTTCTTCTTTAGCTATATTATTTCCCAAACTAATTGTACCCTTTCCAAGAATCTTGGCAGACACATTATCTCCAAAAATAACTCTTCATTTTTCTTTTATTTTCAAACTGAGAAATTTGCATTGATCTCATGTCATATACTTTGAACATTCATTGTCAATGTACCATCAAATCCTTTTATCTTTAGCATATAGGGCTACCTTACATTCTATTTATTTTTCTTTCCAAGTCGTTTTATGCTTTTATTCTTGAATGTTGGAAGTCTTTATGGGATGTTTTGGTATTCTACAATCACTAGCTTTGTGACCATATTTGTTGTATTTGTAGCATTCAACATTATAATATTATAATGGAGAGAATGAATTATAGTTTCCATTCTCTTGATTATTATTATTCTTCCCATTCTTATAACCATATATGTGAACATTCTTACGATTGTTATTTCCATAAGCTCTAAAATGTAATTTTTTATGTCCAAAATTATTGCAAGAGAAGCAATAGCCAAGAAAGAGATGTTGATACATTTTTGGGGGAGTTCTTCTTGTAGTTGTATTCTTTCTATATTCATTTTCTTTTGAAGGGAGACAAAATTTATGTTGATTAGAATACGTTTTTATTTTGCTTTCTTCCTTTTTGAAAGAGCTCTGAAGGGCAGCTGCATAACTTTTTGGATTTTTGAGTTTCCTGAGATGTAGAGTTAGATCCTTTGATAGAAATATTTTGATCATAACTCAATCCTAACTTATTGCTTGATGATCTTTGAATGTTTAGAATATCATCCAATATTCTTGAACTTTTTTATGCTTTGAAAATTGTTTCCCTTTTTTATGACTTTTCTTGCTCGGTTCTCATTTCATAGGCTATATGAATCCCATGAAGTTCATCCATTGTAAGTTTTTCAATGTCTTCTCGGTCTTCCAAGGTAGATACCTTGGCATCATATCTCATTGGTAATGATCTCAACACCTTTTGGACAATAATTTTGTCTTTTAGCTCTTTTCTCAATGCTCTCATTAAATTGACTATTTCATCCACTCTTTGAAAATATTCTGCAATGTTTTCTTCCTCTTTCATCTTTAGAATCTCAAACTTCCTTCTGTATGTTTGAAGTTTTGCTTTCTTAAATTTTTCATCTCCTTCATAGATGACTTTAAGTTTGTCCCAAATTTCTTTAGATGATTTACAATGCATCACTTTTACAAATATGGGGTTTTCTAATCCACCCAGAATTGCATTAACAAACCTACAATTATCATTGCAAAGTTCCTTTGTAGAAACATCAAAAGGTGAAATTGTTGGTGCAGTGTAACCATTTACCACAGATAGCCAAACATCACGTCGAAGAGCCATCAGATAAATTTTCATCCTTATAGTCCAAAATGAATAATCATTTCCTTTGAACAATGGTACTCTGTTGGAGGACATTCCTTCTTGTCGATCCATTGGATTTCTCAAAATATTCCTTCAAGTGGTTAGACTATGGTGAAGGAACTCGCTTTGATACCAATTGTTGGAATGTTGTTCAATACTCGGGGGGGGGGTAAAATAGTATTGTTTCTTTTTCTCAAATTAAATTAATCATTTATTATTTTATAACAATTTATCAACGAGAATGTACATAACTATGAATTTTAAATGTAACAATCATAAAAATTATATTTCATACAAATTACAGTTTTGTAGGAGACATCAATCTCTCTTCTTTTGAGCACCAACTCAAGGAGACACCAATCCCCTATTTTTCAAGAACCAACTTGAGGAAAAACCAACTCCCTGTAGATGAAAATCCAACATGTAGAGGACTTCAATTATCTTTTTTTTAAGCACCAACTCCCTGTTTCAGGCTTCAACCTGTAAAGGACTTCAATCCTCCCTTGATCCTCCCTTTCACCCTCACTTCATTTGAATGTTTCAAGTTCTTCCTTGGACTCTGTCTATTTTTTTATCTTCTAAGTTAGACCACAAAGACATCTTCCTTTCATCATATATTTCTATTTAAATAATCTTCCAATAGGTGTATGATATTTTAAACATTGTGTCTCTTTGAAAAAGAGCATTGATTCAATTTCCTCTTCATAAACTTAATATTATTATTTAGGAACAAATTACTTTTGTTATTTTACAAAAACTTGTTCAATTACAGTTTCGAACCATTATTTGCCTTGTTTGATTAGGTCTCTTACTCTTTGAAGGATCGACCCTTTTTTATTTCAATCTCACTCTTCTTCATTGAATTCTCGGTTCTTTAATAGAAAAATTTTGAACCTTTTAATGCTATATGGTACATTTCCTGTGTTGTTTATGTTTTATCCCGTAGGAACTTTTTCTATTTACCAAGTGACATTATCCTATAACAAGGTGCTATCCAACATTTTAACCCTTCGTTGCCTCATGTTTTCCATATAAACCTGGTTTGTGACCGAGAGAAACCACATACATGGCTTATCTTGGCGTTAATTAGATCGATGGTTCATATATGATCAAGTGTTGAGTGAAAAATCCACAAGATTTCCTAAGTGCTTTAGACAGATCCACAGTTTGGATTTAATCAACCGTCAAGTGGATGGTCCTGATTCATTCAAGCATGGACTCTACTTAGAATTATTTTAAATGGTAGGTTCGAGGAATCACAGACTCACATGTCTTCTCGGATGTCATCAAAATGCACGCCCAACTTCCGCTACCTCCATAATGAACCTATACTTATAAATTTTTAAGTGATTCTTTTCGGGTTCGCAGAATCACAGACTCACATGTCTTCTCAGATGTCATCAAAATGCACACCCAACTTGCATTGCCTCCATAATGAACCATACTTAGAAATTTGTAAGTGATTATTTATATGAGTCTGATCGATAGAATATGATACTTAGCCTTTTTTTTGGGGTGCGCAATGGACTCACGAAAAAAGATCCAAGTCGTCAGATCATGGTTCCATTTTGATCCAACAATCGTCGATGAATCAACCTTGCTCTTTGCCATTCAATATCGATTCCTCCGTCCGATCGTGCTCTTATTTTGATACAACGATCAAAATTGTTCTTCATTCTTTACTGTCAATTCTTGTAACTTTCACACTTATAATGATCAGAGCATCGATCATTATAATAAACAAAGAATTTAGAATCTCGGGTAGATTTGGAACATGTTTTTTTTTTTTATCTTTGTTCATATATAATTACTGTATTTTATTTTAGCACCATATTTTAATCTCTTTTTTTTCATTTCTATGGGACAACTTCAACCTTGTATGCCTCAGAATAAAAAAACCATATTCTCAGTCTTCTCACTACTACATATGTTTCACCAGTGTTAATGCTCTTGCAAATCTCTCTTGCAACTGGTATAGTAGGGTACTTTAACAAAGTTATAGTATGAATGGACTTGTCTGGGTGATAAACCCATATTGACCTTTGTTGACATCAATGACAACATAACACCATGTCCAACAATATTTAAGAATTTAGAGGATGTAGCATATTCACAGAAAATGGTGGACAATAAAGGTGTTGATGTCTTCTCACTTTGGCATCAAATATATGGGCATTCATGTTTTCAAAATCTTTATATTTTGAGAAGGTTAGAGATGGTTTTCTATCTACCTATTATTCAAGTGAAGGAAGAGAGAGGTGCACAATCTCTAGAAGGAACACAACACAAGGAAGTTGGCATTGGTGGCTTGAAAAGTAAGTAGAGTGTTGGAGTTTGTGCATATGAATATTTTTTCTTTGACTATTACAACATCATTGTCATGTGCTATAAATTATTTTTGCTTCTTGTGGGCATTTTTCAAAGAAATTATTAGTGTTCTTTAAGGGAAAATCAGATGCTTTAGATGTGTTGAATAAATTTATTATAGTTGAAAAAGAAAATGCAGTGAAGAGATTATTTCAATTAAATAGTGGAGAGCAATTTCAAATGGTTGCTGACTTTTGTAAGAAAGAAGGGGTTTAGAGGAAAACAATTAATGGTGAAATGACTAATAGTTAGAGACATGGCAAACATAATATTGCTTCAATTTTTAAATAAACATTAAATAGAGATATGCATATAACAACAAATTTGATTAATAGAAGTCCCACTAGAGAAGAGGTAGAATTCACACCTCAACAAGCATGGTCTAAGAACATCACAAATGTAATCCATTTAAAAATATCTGGTTTGGTTTCTTATGATGAAGCCACAAGTAGAGAACTACTATTTGTTGAATATATTTAACAAACAAAGGATGTAGGCTTTTTTATCTTTAAACAAATTGAGTTGTTGTGAGAAAAGATGTGAGAATCGGCAAAAGATCGTATTTGAATCAAGTTGATGATGGTTGGTTTGAATTTTAAAATTAATATTTTCAAGGACAAATTGAGAATAATAGATAGTTATCATGTGATGTTCTGCATAGAGCACAAGAGGTAGGAGATGTAAAGAAAGATTCAAGGAAAGTAGGAAAGCATGTTGCTATGGAATCTATATGGTGAGGTGAAAATGGATGTGCTTGAAGATGAAAAGGGAGATGACCTTCCACATGGTTATGGATGAGCAAGTGGAAGCACAAATAGAGAAGTTGACCAAAATACTTAACATTTTTTTATTTGGTTTCTGTTTATTTTTTGATTGGTTCAAATGTTTTTTGAATCCAAAGTTGTTGAAGAAAAGGATGAGTGGGAAAAACAACTCATGTTTCCTACAATGGAATTGGAGGCTTCTATAATGATGTTTTATATATCCAAAGAAGTGCTAGGCATGATAAAATAATATTATTGGTGGGAAAATGCAAAGATGTTGCAAGAGATGCAATTCATAGTTATGGATCAATGGCATGGATGTGCATCATTCACATGAGGCACAAGTTGCAAGTGTGGAAGAGACTTTTATTAGGTTATTGCAAGGTCTAAAGGCTTGATTATTTAAACTTGGTATACTATGGTATGTAGGTGTAGAAACAAATATCTTATTGGAGTTCAAATTAGCTTCTACATCAACAACATATAAGCTAAAATATTTAGCCAACATTCATCATTTGATTGAAAAGTCAATTGTTGCTCAAGTAATCAGTGAAGTTACTTTCCATCAACCATGTTGGTTACCTATTATGCAATGAACATCACTTTTCATTTGGTAACTTTGAAATCTCATTTTTGGAGTCATTTGAGGAAGATAGTCATTTTTGACATGCTTGATCCATAAATGTTTGTATTCTAGGAAAAATATTTTTTTCCCATATGACCATCAAGAGAGGGTCTTAGAGTTAGCTTATAATGATTATTATAACAATTTGGTATTATACGTTTAAGTTAAGTTGCACTAAAGTGAATCTAGTTAATTAAGTTGCATTTATAAAAAGTGTCAAGTTATTATTAGGTTAGGTTATTTCCTATTTAATAAAGTGGTTGTATAGACTTCTGGTACAAAACATGTCTGAATTTTGTATTGACATTCACCATTTTGGAGAATAATAAAGTATTATATTTGTCATTTTTTATCTTCCCTCTCTTTGATGTATGTCATACTCTGACATCTCTTTGTAATGCCTTTATGCTTGTATGTCATCCATGTTGATGTTTTGGTAGATGCAAGATGTATTAACCTCCACATGTAACCTATGACTTAGAATAGCATATTCCAAAAGCAAGTGAACCATTAAACAGATGTGTGGAAACCCTAGAAGACAAGTCAGCCTAGGAGAATAAATAATATTAGAATATTGTCTTCCAGAAATATAAGTCAGCTCCACAGGAAAAAGATAAATAGAAAATATAATTACCAGAAAGTTAGGTCGGCACAATTAGAAAAGTCATTGGATAGATTAATATAAATAGAGGATGTTTTAGCTCATTTGTACACCCAATTAGTGAGAAAGCCTTGTGGAGAGTTGCAGCTGCAACTGCAACTATAGCTGAAAGGATGAATAAGGGTGCATGGTCATCTATTGGTCTTGGTCTCTCTCTTGGTGATTTTCTTGGTGATATTCTTGCTATGTATGGCGCAAGTTTGAGAGAGAGAGAGAGTAGTGCAGCTACAACTGTTGCAGTTGTGTATGGTACTTGTTTTGTGGATATGGAGACTCTCTCTTGTGTGCTTCCCTTGGAGAAGGATCGCTCTACTTGTCTTGAGTTGTTGTTGTAGTTAACAACTAGGGTTTATATGTTGGTTCTGGAGTAGGCTTGCCGAAATTATTCTAAGTAAAGGTTAGTGTGCTCGAGGGTGGAATATGTGAATTCCTATGGTTGGGTGATGATGATGTGACATTATATATGGTTAAACAAGCATACCAAAATTTCAACATGGTATCAGAGTTGGCTTCCTTTGTAATAGTCTAACCGTTGGAAGGAAGATCCTCAGTTTCCCCCATTTTCAAGCTCATTGATCACTTACTAAACTCACTAAGAAGGTCGCCTAAGTAGAGTGCATCCCTTTCTCGGATCATATCCGAAAATTTCTGAATTTGAGACATTAGGGTTTCCTCATAAAAACCTTGGGTTTGCGGTGCCAGTTCCTTCATGCCATTTCCTTTGTGTCAATTGCAGCACCATTTGCAGTGCCAGTTGCAGCACAAGTTGAAGTACCAGTTGCAGTGCCAACGCCAGTTGCAATAAATTTTTTGTGAAACATTGGGCCTAATATTTGGTTGTTCACCTTACCCTAGCGCATTTCCAATTACCTTTAGATTGCAAGTTGGAGCACTTTGAAGTTTTAGAGTTCATCATTACTTGTCGTTGTTGCCAGATGGTTCCACTGTCTGTCGTTGCCTATCATTTTTGAAGGTATGTACTTATATATGTTTAAACTGCATCACTATTTTGAGTGTGATTGGAGGAGAAGGGATCTCTAGTCCAAGTAGCAATCATAGATCCAGAGTGATCTCAGATCCAACACATTCATAGGAACAAGGCACTCCATGTTTGATTGTTTTCATATGCTTCTAGATATTATGGCATTATTGTGACCTTATGAACATCTAGTTGTATTTTGATCTATTGAATTTATGATTATCATACTAACCTCTGTTCAAAATTAAAGTTAAAAACTAACTTTATTCAAAGTATTAGATTGATTAAGGTTGAGACTTTGGAGTTTATTTGCACCATATTCTCTAACTTAGATTTCTGTCTAGAAAGCATATTGTCTTAAGTAAAGGGGATAGGTTGAAGAGAATACTTTTCATCTTGAGTGAAGGAGACTCAAAAGAAAATCAACAACACTCGTTCTTGAAGATAAAACTCCAGGTTCCAGTCTTGATTAAATTAATAAGTTTCCAATTTGCACATATCAAGTTTGATAATTGCTACATTACTAGTTGTGACATCAATCCTTGAAAGGTTCTATTACTGTTAAATACAATGAATACTTGGTAGCATGTGAGTACTATTGATATAAATGCTTGCAAGATGAACTAACATCTCCTTGAGGAGATACTTCTTGTTTTTCTCCTAGGAGGTCACCTTGGTAATAATATGATGATTACCATGAGATTATCTTTTTTTTTATTCTCGTTGACATAGATATGTTCTTATGAAAATGCTATTATACCTTTTGTTCGTGTTTTCTTGTTTTGGGCAGGTTACCATGGAGGAATGATTAATCACAACACTAGAAGAGTGTTGTTCCTATTTCTTATTATTGTATTTTTATTTTGGTTCTTGTTCCAGGAAGGTCACAAGCAATAGCTCTGAGAAAGAGCTATTGTGATTATTTTTCTTGTTCTTGTTTTTATTATTATAAGAGTATTATTCTTGTCTATTGTTTTTCTCTTTGTTGTCCTTGTTCCAGGAAAGTCACAGGTGATAACTCTGAGGGAAGCTATAGTGACGGTTGCAAGAGACAACATATTAGATGGTCTCTAGTTTGAGACATGGAGCAGACTATTCAGATAAGAAGTTGTATACACAATCGTATACATCCATGTACCAAATTAGAAGAAGAAAAATAAGGGTGCTTTTGCGAGATACATAGTATCTCATGTGGAGATTGATTGTAAGGAGCAGAAGGCTCCAAAGATGACCGAACAAATCCCTCTAGTGCAGTTGATCACTCTTCATATCATCAGGATGAGTTAGTAGAGCCAGAAGTTTCTACCCAGAATCGTTGCAATAACCAAGAATAGACCAACGTGGTCCCATGAAACTTTGCAGGATGCAACATTGATGAGCCATATCATGAGGAGTAGATGGCTCCGAAGATTATACAGACTCGAAGAGAGACACGATTCAAAGGGATAATGGAGACTCGAAGAGTTTCAGATTCAAATGGAAGAGAGAGATGTCTTATGGAATTGAAAAACAAATGCCATGGGTTGATAAGGCTAGATCGAAGCTTCAGAGACTTCGAGGAGATATGAGATCTTATGGGAATATTCCCTTGTTTTAGTAGACTTTTATACAGTGACCGAGGAGGAAGCCATTTAGAAGGACTAGGATACATATATTTTCCTTGGTTCCAAGACCAAAAGGGAAGTAAGTGGTGACTTCCAAGTTGATCTACAAGATCAAACATGTTGCAGATAAATAGCCTAGAAATGTACAAAGCCCGATTTGTGTCCAGAGGATTCTCCCAACAAGAGGGAGAAGACTATGACGAGACACTTGCTCCAGTATATTGCTACCGACGAACAAGTAGCATATATGTTGACCAAGCCTATGTTAGGGACAAGCTTGGAGTGGTCCAAATGTTTTTTTCTCTAGTAGTGAGAAGTGATGTGTTCCCCAGTAGAGGGAAGTGATGAGATCCCCAGTAGTGGGAGCTACTCCAGCGCAGGTTGGTACTCCAACGCAGGTTGGTATGCTACCTCAGCGCAGGTTGGTACTCCAATGCAGGCTGGTATGCTACCCCAATGAAGGTTGGTACTCCAATGCAGGCTGGTATGCTACCCCAACTCATGTTAGTACTCCAACACAAGTTAGTATGCTACCCTAACCCAGGTTGGTACTCCAACGTAGGCCGGTATGTTACCCCAACGCAGGTTGGTACTCCAATACAGGCTAGTATGCTACCCCAGCGCAGGTTGGTACTCCAATGCAGTCTGGTCTACTACCCCAACGCAGGTTGGTACTCCAACACATTTTGGTATGCTACCATATCGCAGGTTGGTACTCCAATGCAGGTTGGTATGCTACCCCAGCATAGGTTGGTACTCCAACGCAAAATGGTATGCTACCCCAACGCAGGTTGGTATGCTACTCCAACACAGGCTGGTATATTACCCTAGTGCAAGTTGGTATGCTACTCCAATGAAGGTTGGTACGCTACTCCAGTGAAAGTGCAGAACTTCATATGACATATAGATACGTGATTGACAACAAGTCAATGAACAATATTACCAACTCAACGAGAACTTTGTTGAGTTCTCATTTTTTCAAGGGTCATATTTTTTACCTTGTTTTTAAAAATGGTGCTATCGGTAGCACCCCCCTCCCTTTTTAGGTGGTATTTTGATATTTTAAATTTTTTGATTCATAATATTTCCACAATATTTTTTTTAAACCTTATTTTTCATCTATTTCTAATTTTTCTAATTTTATTTTTTTTTCAACTGTGTTTTTAGTCATTTTTTCATACTTCTTTCAATCTTAAAAATATTTTCTACCATTTACTTTTTTGAAATTAAGATTTTTCATATAATTGTGTCTCCTTAATTAATTTATAGTTCCATACTTTTAAAATATAGTGGAAAACATCATTTTTAACAAATTTTTTACCTTTACTTCAATACATAAAAAAATAATTGTAATTAAATAACACTATTTTTGAATATTTAACAAAAAAAAATATAATTTTATTTTATTTTTATAAATTAAAAACTAAAAAAACTAAGAAAAAGAAAACAATTGAAATTAATAAAAAAAAAAATTAAATTTAAAAGCAAATTTATATTAAAAAAAATAAAGAAAAACTTAAAAAACTAAAGAGAAAAAAATAAAAATAAAATAAAATTATATATAAAAACTTAAAAAACTGAAAAAAGTTAAAAAAAAAAGAAGGAAAAAAAACTAAATTTATGATCAAAACACTTTAAAAATGTTAAAATATATATATAGAGAGAGAGATAGATATTAAAAAACCTTAAATATATATATATATATTAATTTTATAAAAAAAATTAAAAGAACAAATTAAAAACTATATATAGTTTATATATAATATAAACTATGGAGTTTATATTATATATAAACTACATATACGATGGGGAGGGGGGCAATATACCTAGGTGTGCTAGAGCAAGAGACTATAATAGCAATATAGGGAGATAATTAAGCAAAAAAATCACAAGACAATAAGAAGGAACAATAATGTATAGTTCTTATAGACTTAAAAAAATTTAAAGAGATCGACTCATAAAGATGGTTTACAAATAATACTTGGGTGTGTATTTAAACACATATCAAGTAGAGTATCGTTCCTAGGATAACTTACAATTAAACCATTATTATTAAAAAATTATGGACAATAATAAGTATTTTTCCATATAAATCTATATAAAATTGACTAGGTCGACCTTAACCATAACCTAATATTGCAATAAATAAACATAAACTAGCCTTAGCCACATACATTAATGATATACTATGGGTCTCTCACGACCACATGAATATTACACTATTCTCAACACCTCGCCCTATTAAATTTGTTATAATGAGGATAGGTTCTCCAAGTTTAGAAAAAGTTAAGTTATCTAAACAAAA
>JASDQU010104011.1:149654-161564 GCA_032191745.1 Picea mariana | reverse complement strand
TATTTTTTTTTTTAAATATTCAAAAATAGTGTTATTTAATTACAATTATTTTTTATGTATTGAAGTAAAGGTAAACAATTTGTTAAAAATGATGTTTTCCACTATATTTTAAAAGTATGGAACTATAAATTAATTAAGGAGACACAATTATATGAAAAATTTTAATTTCAAAAAGTTAAATGGTAGAAAATATTTTTAAGATTGAAAGAAGTATGAAAACATGACTAAAAACACCATTGAAAAAAAACAAAAAATTAAAAATAGATGAAAAACAAGGATTAAAAAAAATATTGTGGAAATATTATGAATCAGAAAATTTAAAATATCAAAATACCGCCTAAAAAGGGAGGGGGGTGCTACCGGTAGCACCATTTTTAAAAACGAGGTAAAAAATGTGACCCTTGAAAAAATGAGAACTCGACAAAGTTCTCGTTGAGTTGGTAATATTGCTCATTGACCTATTGTCAATCACGAATCGATATGTCATATGAAGTTCTGCACTTTCACTGGAGTAACGTACCAACCTTCATTGGAGTAGCATACCAACTTGTGTTGGGGTAATATACCAGCCTGCGTTGGAGTAGCATACCAACCTGCGTTGGGGTAGCATACTATTTTGCGTTGGAGTACCAACCTATGCTAGGGTAGCATACCAACCTGCATTGGAGTACCAACCTGCGCTATGGTAGCATACCAACATGTGTTAGAGTACCAACCTGTGCTAGGGTAGCAGACTAGATTGCATTGGAGTACCAACCTATGTTGGGGTAGCATACCAGCCTGTATTGGAGTACCAACCTGCGTTGGGGTAGCATACTAGCCTACGTTGGAGTACCAACCTGCGTTAGGGTAGCATACCAACTTGCATTGGAGTACTAACATAAGCTGGGGTAGCATACCAGCCCACGTTGGGGTAGCATACCAGCCTGCGTTGGAGTACCAACCTATGCTGAGGTAGCATACCAACTTGCGTTGGAGTACCAACCTATGCTGGAGTAGCTCCCACTACTGGGGATCTCATCACTTCCCTCTACTGGGGAACACATCACTTCTCACTACTTGAGAAAAAAACATTTGGACCACTCCAAGCTTGTCCCTGACATAGGTTTGGTCAACTTATATGCTACTTGTTTGTTGGTAGCAATATACTGGAGCAAGTGTCTCATCATAGTCTTCTCCCTCTTGCTGGGAGAATCCTCTGAACACAAATTGGGCTTTGTACATCTCTAGGATATTTATATGCAACATGTTTGATCTTGTAGATCAACTTGGAAGTCACCACTTACTTCCCTTTTGGTCTCCGAACGAAGGAAAATATATGTATCTCAGTCCTTCTGATGGCTTCCTCCTCGGTCACTGTATAAAAGTCTACTAAAGCAAAGGAATATTCCCATAAGATCTCATATCTCCTCGAAGTCTCTGAAGCTTCGATCTAGCCTTATCAACCCATGGCATTTATTTTTCAATTCCATAAGACATCTCTCTCTTCCATTTGAATCTAAAAGTCTTCGAGTCTCCATTATCCCTTTGAAGCTTGTCTCTCTCTGAGTCTGTATAATCTTCGAAGCCATTTACTCCTCATGATATGGCTCATCAATGTTGCATCCTGCAAAGTTTCATGGGACCACGTTGGTCTCTTCTTGGTTATTACAACGATTCTGGGTAGGACCTTTTGGCTCTACCAACTCTTCCTGATGATCTAAAGAGTGATCAACTTCACTAGAGGGATTTGTTCGGTCATCTTTGGAGCCTTCTGCTCCTTACAATCAATCTCCATATGAGATACTATGTATCTCGCAAAAGCACCCTTATTTTTCTTCTTCTTATTTGGTACATGGATGTATACGATTGTGTATACAACTTCTTATTTGAATAGCTTGATCCATGTCTCAAACTAGAGACCATCTAATATGTTGTCTCTTGCAACCGTCACTATAGCTTCCCTCAGAGTTATCAACTGTGACTTTCCTGGAACAAGGACAACAAAGAGAAAAACAATAGACACGAATAATACTCTTATAATAATAAAAACAAGAACGAGAAAAATAATCACAATAGCTCCTTCTCAGAGCTATTGCTTGTGACCTTCTTGGAACAAGAACCAAAATAAAAATACAATAATAAGAAATGGGAACAACACTCTTCTAGTGTTATGATTAATCATTCCTCCATGGTAACCTACCCAAAACAAGAAAACAAGAACAAAAAGTATAATAGCATTTTCATAAGAAAATATCTATGTCAACGAGAATAAAAAAAAAGATAATCTCATGGTAATCATCAGATTATTACCAAGGTGACCTCCTGGGAGAAAAACAAGAAGTATCTCCTCAAGGAGATGTTAGTTCATCTTGCAAGCATTTATATCAATAGTACTCACATGCTGCCAAGTATTCATTGTATTTAACAATAATAGAACCTTTCAAGGATTGATGTCACAACTAGTAATGTAGCAATTATCAAACTTGATATGTGCAAATTGGAAACTTATTAATTTAATCAAAACTGGAACCTGGAGTCTTATCTTCAAGAACGAGTGTTGTTGATTTTATTTTGAGTCTCCTTCACTCAAGATGAAAAGTATTCTCTTCAACCTATCCCCTTTACTTAAGACAATATGCTTTCTAGACAGAAATCTAAGTTTGAGAATATAGTGCAAATAAACTCCAAAGTCTCAACCTTAATCAATCTAATACTTTGAATAAAGTTAGTTTTTAACTTTAATTTTGAACAGAGGTTAGTATGATAATCATAAATTCAATAGATCAAAACACAACTAGATGTTCATAAGGTCACAATAATGCCATAATAGCTAGAGGCATATGAAAACAATCAAACATGGAGTGTGTTGTTCCTATGAATATGTTGGATTTGAGATCCCTCTAGATCTATGATTGCTACTTGGACTAGAGATCCCTTCTCCTGCAATCACACTCAAAATAGTGATACAGTTTAAACATATATAAGTACATACCTTCGACAACGATAGGCAACGACAGACAGTGGAACCATCTGGCAGCAACGACAAGTAATGACGAACTCTAAAACTTCAAAGTGATCCAACTTGCAATCTAAAGGTAACTGGAAATGCGCTAGGGTAAGGCAAACAACCAAATATTAGGCCCAATGTTTCACAAAAAATTTACTGCAACTGGCACTGCAACTGATGTTGGCACTACAACTGGTACTTCAACTTGTTCTGCAACTGGCACTGCAAATAGTGTTGCAATTGACACAAAGGAAATGGCATGAAGGAACTAGCACTGCAAACCCAAGGTTTTTATGAGGAAACCCTGATGTCTCAACTTCAGAAATTTTTGGATATGATCCGAGAAAGGGATGCACCCTACTTAGGCGACCTTCTTAGTGAGTTTATTAAGTGATCAACGAGCTTGGAAATGGGGGAAAATGAGGATCTTCCTTCCAGCGGTTAGACTATTACAAAGGAAACCAACTCTTATACCATGTTGAAATTTTGGTATGCTTGTTTAACCATAGATAATGTCACGTCATTATCACCGAACCATAAGAATTCACATATGCCACCCTCGAGCACACTAACCTTTACTTAGAATGATTTCGGCAAGGCTACTCCAGAACCAACATATAAACCCTAGTTGTTAATTGCAACAACAACTCAAGACAAGTAGAGCGATCCTTCTCTAAGGGAAGCACACAAGAGAGAGTCTCCATATCCACAAAACAAGTACCATACACAACTGCAATAGCTGCAGCTGCACTACTCTCTCTCTCTCAAACTTGCGCCATACATAGCAAGAATATCAGCAAGAAAATCACCAAGAGAGATACCAATACCAATAGATGACCATGCACCCTTATTCATCCTTTCAGCTGCAGTTGCAGTTGCAGCTGCAACTCTCCACAAGACTTTCTCACTAATTGGGTGTACAAATGAGCTAAAATGTCCTCTATTTATAGTAATCTATCCAATGACTTTTCTAATTGTGCCGACCTGACTTTCTGGTAATGATATTTTCTGTTTATCTTTTTCTTGTGGAGCCGACTTGTATTTCTAGAAGATAATATTCTAATATTATTTATTCTCCTAGGCCGACTTGTCTTCTAGGGTTTCCACACATCTGTTTAATGGTTCACTTGCTTTCAGAATATGCTATTCTAAGTCATAGGTTACACATGGAGGTTAATACATCTTGTATCTACCAAAACATCAACATGGATGACATACAAGCATAAAGGCATTACAAAGAGATGTCAAAGTACGACATACATCAAAGAGGGAAGAGAAAAAATGACAAATATAATACTTTATTATTCTCCAAAATGGTGAATGTCAATACAAAATTGAGACATGTTTTATACCAGAAGTCTATACAACCACTTTATTAAGTAGGAAATAACCTAACCTAATAATAACTTGACACTTTTTATAAATGTAACGTAATTAACCAGATTCACTTTAGTGCAACTTAACTTAAACTTATAATACCAAATTGTTATAATAATCATTATAAGATAACTCTAAGGCCCTCTCTTGATGGTCATATGGGAAAAAAATATTTTTCCTAGAATACAAACATTTATGGATCAAACATGTCAAAAATGACTATCTTCCTCAAATGACTCCAAAAATGAGATTTCAAAGTTACCAAATGAAAAGTGATGTTCATTGCATAATACGTAACTAACATGGTTGATGGAAAGTAACTTCACCGATTGCTTGAGAAACACTTGACTTTTCAAGCAAATGATGAATGTTGGCTAAATATTTTAGCTTATATGTTGTTGATGTAGAAGCTAATTTGAACTCCAAGAAGATATTTGTTTCTACACCTACATACCATAGTATACCAAGTTTAAAAAGTCAAGCCTTTAGACCTTGCAATAACCTAATAAAATTCTCTTCCACACTTGCAACTTGTGCCTCATGTGAATGATGCACATCCATGTCATTGATCCATAACTATGAATTGCATCTCTTGCAACATCTTTGCATTTTCCCACCAATAATATTATTTTATCATGCCTAGCACTTCTTTGGATAGATAAAACATCATTATATAAGCCTCCAATTCCATTGTAGGAAACATGAGTTGTTTTTCCCACTCATCCTTTTCTTCAACAACTTTGGATTCAAAAAACATTTAAACCAATCAAAAAATAAACAGAAACCAAATAAAAAAATGTTGAGTATTTTGGTCAGCTTCTCTATTTGTGCTTCCACTTGCTCATCCATAACTATGTGGAAGGTCAACTCCCTTTTCATCTTCAAGCACATCCATTTTCGCCTCACCATATAGATTCCATAGCAACATGCTTTCCTACTTTCCTTGAATCTTTATTTACATCTCCTACCTCTTGTGCTCTATGCAGAACATCACATAATAACCATCTATTATTCTCAATTTGTCCTTGAAAATATTGATTTTAAAATTCAAACCAACCATCATCAACTTGATTCAAATAAGATCTTTTACCGATTCTCACATCTTTTCTCACAACTCAATTTGTTTAAAGATAAAAAAGCCTACATCCTTTGTTTGTTAAATATATCCAACAAATAGTAGTTCTCTACTTATGGCTTCATCATAAGAAACCAAACTAAATATTTTTAAATGGATTACATTTGTGATGTTAAACCATGCTTGTTGAGGTGTGAATTCTACCTCTTCTCTAGTGGGACTTCTGTTAATCAAATTTGTTGTTATATGCATATCTCTATTTAATGTTTATTTAAAAATTGAAGCAATATTATGTTTGCCATGTCTCTAACTATTAGTCATTTCACCATTAATTGTTTTCCTCTAAACCCCTTCTTTCTTACAAAAGTCGGCAACCATTTTAAATTGCTCTCCACTATTTAATTGAAATAATCTCTTCACTACATTTTCTTTTTCAACTATATTAAATTTATTCAACACATCTAAAGCATCTGATTTTCCCTTAAAGAACACTAATAATTTCTTTGAAAAATGTCCACAAGAAGTAAAAATAATATAGCACATGACATTGATGTTGTAATAGTAAAAGAAAAAATATTCATATGCACAAACTCCAACACTCTACTTACTTTTCAAGCCACCAATGCCAACTTCCTTGTGTTGTGTTCCTTCCAGAGATTGTGCACCTCTCTCTTCCTTCACTTGAATAATAGGTAGACCGAAAATCATCTCTAACCCTCTCAAAATATAAAGATCTTGAAAACATGAATGGCCATATATTTGATGCCAAAGTGAGAGGACATCAACACCTTTATTGTCCACCATTTTCTGTGAATATGCTATATCTTCTAAATTCTTAAATATTGTTGGACATGGTGTTATGTTGTCATTGATGTCAACAAAGGTCAATATGGGTTTATCATTCAGACAAGTCCATTCATACTATAACTCTGTTAAAGTACCCTACTATACCAGTTGCAAGAGCATTAACATCGATGAAACATATGTAGTAGTGAGAAGACTAAGAAGATGGTTTTTTATTCTGAGGCATACAAGGATGAAGTTGTCCCATAGAAATGAAAAAAAAGAAGATTAAAATATGGTGCTAAAATAAAATACAGTAATTATATATGAACAAAGATAAAAAATAAACATGTTCCAAATCTACCCGAGATTCTAAATTCTTCATTTATTATAATGATCAATGCTCTGATCATTATAAGTGTGAAAGTTACAAGAATTGACAGTAAGGAATGAAGAACAATTGTGATTGTTGGATCAAAATAAGAGCACGATTGGATGGAGGAATCAATATTGAATGGCAAAGAGAAAGGTTGATTGATCGGTGATTGTTGGATCAAAATGGAACCACGATCTGACGACTCAGATCTTTTTCTGCGAGTCCACTACGCACCCCCCAAAAATGGCTAAGTATCATATTCTATCGATTAGACTCATATAAATAATCACTTACAAATTTCTAAGTATGGTTCATTATGGAGGCAATGCAAGTTGGGTGTGCATTTTGATGACATCTGAGAAGACATGTGAGTCTGTGATTCTGTGAACCCGAAAAGAATCACTTAAAAATTTATAAGTATAGGTTCATTATGGAGGTAGCGGAAGTTGGGCATGCATTTTGATGACATCCGAGAAGACATGTGAGTCCGCGAGTCCGTGAACCTACCATTTAAAATAATTCTAAGTAGAGTCCATGCTTGAATGAATCAGGACCATCCACTTGATGGTTGATCAAATCCAAACTGTGGATCTGTCTAAAGCGCCTAGGAAATCTTGTGGATTTTCCACTCAACACTTGATCATATATGAACCATCGATCTAATTAACACCAAGATAAGCCATGTGCGTGGTTGCTCTCGGTCACAGACCAGGTTTATATGGAAAACATGAGGCAACGAAGGGTTAAAATGTTGGATAGCACCTTGTTATAGGATAATGTCACTTGGTAAATAGAAAAAGTTCCTACAGGATAAAACATAAACATCACAGGAAATGTACCAGATAGCATTAAAAGGTTCAAAATTTGTCTATTAAATAACTGAGAATGCAACGAAGAAGTGTGAGATTGAAATAAAAAAGGGTCGATCCATCAAAGAGTAAGAGACCTAATCAAACAAGGCAAATAATGGTTCGAAACTGTAATTGAACAAGTGTTTGTAAAATAATAAAAGTAATTTGTTCCTAAATAATAATATTAAGTTTATGAAGAGGCAATTGAATCAGTGCTCTTTTTCAAAGAGACACAGTGATTAAAATATCATACACCTATTGGAAGATTATTTAAATAGAAATATATGATGAAAGGAAGATGTATTTGTGGTCTAACTTAGAAGATAAAAAAAATAGATAGAGTCCAAGGAAGAACTTGAAACATTCACATGAAGTGAGGGTGAAAGGGAGGAGCAAGGGAGGATTGAAGTCCTTTACAGGTTGAAGCCTGAAACAGGGAGTTGGTGCTTGAAAACAAGATAATTGAAGTCCTCTACATGTTGGATTTTCATCTACAAGGAGTTGGTTCTTCCTCAAGTTGGTTCTTGGAAAACAGGGGATTAGTGTCTCCTTGAGTTGGTGCTCAAAAGAAGAGAGATTGGTGTCTCCTACAAAACTGTAATTTGTATAAAATATAATTTTTATGATTGTTACATTTAAAATTCATAGTTCTGTACATTCTCGTTGATAAATTGTTCTAAAATAATAAATGATTAATTTAATTTGAGAAAAAGAAACAATACTATTTTAACCCCCCCCCACTCTGAGTATTGAACAACATTCCAACAATTGGTATCAAAGCGAGTTCCTTCACCATAGTCTAACCACTTGAAGGAATATTTTGAGAAATCCAATGGATCGACAAGAAGGAATGTCCTCCAACAAAGTACCATTGTTCAAAGGAAATGATTATTCATTTTGGACTATAAGGATGAAAATTTATCTGATGGCTCTTGGATGTGATATTTGGCCATCTGTGGTAAATGGTTACACTGTACCAACAATTGCACCTTTTTATGTTTCTAAAAAGAAACTTTGCAATGATAATTGAAGGTTTCTTAATGCAATTCTGGGTGGATTAGAAAACCCCATATTTGTAAAAGTGATGCATTGTAAATCATCTAAAGAATTTTGGGACAAACTTAAAGTCATCTATGAAGGAGATGGAAAATTTAAGAAAGAAAAACTTCAAACATACAGAAGGAAGTTTGAGATTCTAAAGATGAAAGAGGAAGAAAACATTGCAGGATATTTTCAAAGAGTGGATGAAATAGTCAATTCAATGAGAGCATTGAGAGAAGAGCTAAAAGAAAAAATTATTTTCCAAAAGGTGTTGATATCATTACCAATGAGATATGATGCCAAGGTATCTACCTTGGAAGACCAAGAAGACATTGAAAAACTTACAATGGATGAACTTCATGGGATTCATATAGCCCATGAAATGAGAACTAGGCAAGAAAAGTCATAAAAAGGGGAAACAACTTTCAAAGCATAAAAAAGTTCAAGAATATTGGATGATATTCTTAACATTCAAAGATCATCAAGCAATAAGTCAGGATTGGGTTATGATCAAAATAAGTGTATCAAAGGATCTAACTCTACATCTCAGGAAACTCAAAAATCCAAAAAGTTATGCAGCTGCCCTTTAGAGCTCTTTAAAAAAGGAAGAAAGCAAAATAAAGACGTATTCTAATCAACATAAATTTTGTCTCCCTTCAAAAGAAAATGAATATAGAAAGAATACAACTACAAGAAGAACTCCCCCAAAAACATATCAACATCTCTTTCTTGGCTATTGTTTCTCTTGCAATAATTTTGGACATAAAAAATTACATTTTAGAGCTTATGGAAATAACAATCGTAAGAATGTTCACATATATGGTTATAATAATGGGAAGAATAATAATAATCAAGAGAATGGAAACTATAATTCATTCTCTCCATTATAATATTATAATGTTGAATGCTACAAATGCATCAATTATGGTGACAAAGATAGTGATTGTAGAATACCAAAGCATCCCATAAAGACTTCCAACATTCAAGAAGAAAAGCATAAAACGACTTAGAAAGAAAAATAAATAGATGAAAGTTGGCAATGGCACAAAAGAATGAGACATATAGGTCTTGACAATTTGATAAAAGTTAGTAAAAAATAAGTTGTGAGAGATGTGCCAAATATTATTAAACCTTCAAACTCTGTTTGTAGGCATTTCCAACATGGAAAGAAAACATGAGTAAGATTCAAGACAAAAACATATTCTACATCAAATCCATTAGAACTTGTTCACATTGACCTCTAAGGACCAACAAGAACTAAAATCATGCAAGGTCAGCATTACTTCATTTTATTCATTGATGACTATACAAGGATGACTTGGGTATCTTTTCTTAAAGAGAAATCAGAAGCATTCAAAAAATTCAAAGCCTTCAAAGCACATGTTGAAAATGAGACTGATCTCAAAATCAAGTGCCCAAGATTAGACAATGGAGGGGAATTTACCTCAGATGAGTTCAATGAGTTTTGTGAAAGTCATGGAATTAAAAGACACTTTTAGGCTCCAAGAACTCCTCAAAAACATGGAGTTACTAAAAGGAAAAATAGAATTGTCCAAGAAGCATCCAGAAATATGTTAAATGAAGCCAAACTCCTAGATATATATTGGAGAGAAGAAGTATATACAACAACATATATACTTAACAGAGCACAACTTAGAGTTAACCATGACAAGACACCATATGAGTTGTGGTTTGGAAGACCAACATCAGTAAAACACTTCAAAGTTTTTGGGAGAAAATGATATATAAAAAGAGATGATGATAATCTAGGAAAAATTGATTCTAGATCATATGAAGACATATTTCTTGGTTACTCATCCAATAAAAAGGCCTACAGATGCTACAATCTGAGATGGAAAAAAATTGTGGGAAGTGAAAATGTAAAGGTGGATGATATAACATCAAGAATAATCAAATCTCAAGACAATTCACAAATTGATGAAAGAATAAGAGATGATGATGGAGAAGAAACTAAATAAATACAAGAAGAAGAATCACAAAGTGAAGAAGAAAATGAAGAGGAAGCATCACCAAGACAAGAGTCAAAAGCACCATCAAGAAGAGTACAAAGAGATCATCCTGAAAGTAAAATCATAGGCAAAAAAAGTGCTCGAGTTGAAACAACAAGAAGACTAACATATGAATTAGAACAAGCAATGCTCTCCCTAATAGAACCCAATACATTTTCATAAGATATTAAAGATGAATATTGGATTAAAGCCATGAATGAAGAAATTGATCAAATAGAGAAGAATCAGACCTAGGAACTTGTCCCAAGACCAAAAGACAAAAATGTGGTAGGAACCAAGTGGATTTTTAAAATTAAAGTTAATGAAGAGGGTCAAATTATAAGGAATATAGAAAGATTAGTGCACAAAGGATATGCACAAGTAGAAGGGATTGACTTTGAGAAAACATTTTCCCCGATAGTCATATTAGAAGCTATTAGAATGTTCTTGGCATTTGCATTCTGTAAGAACTTCAAAATTTATCAAATGGATGTCAAATCAACATTCTTAAATGGAAATCTAGAAGAAGAAGTTTATATAGAAAAACTTGAAGGATTTATGTTATCATAAAATAAAGACTATGTTTGCATATTAAAGAAAGCATTGTATGGTATCAAACAAGCTCCCATGGCATGGTTTTCTAGACTTGATAATCATCCACAAAAACAAGGATACAAAAGAGGAGCTACTGACAACAATATTTACATAACAATTGTAAATCAGAATATGATTATTGTTGTAGTATATGTAGATGATATCATCTTTCGAAGTAATCTAATCCTCTAAGCAAGCAATTTGATATAGAAATGCAAAAATAATTTGAGATGTAAATGCTTGGTGAACTAAAATTCTTCCTACGATTACAAGTTTCACAATCAGAAAAATGCGTATTCATATCTCAAACCAAATATATTAAATAAATGTTGAATAAATTTCAAATGGAAGATTGTAAACCTATGAGCACTCCTATAATTACAGGATACAAACTTAGCAAGGATGATGAATCACTAGAAGTAGACCAAACCATGTATAGATCAATGATTGGTAGCCTAATATATGCTACAATGACAAGATGAGACATCATGCAGTGATCCAGGTGGATATTGGTGGCCACCCACCTTTTCCAACTGGCTCAAAACAGGTTTATGGCAAGTTTGGGGTCTAAATGAAGGTTTTTCGAGATCGAGATTCTCAATGATATTCGAAGGAATGATTGAGCCCCCAAAATGAATCTCCTCAATGATACCTTTCCAATGGGCTCATATGCCTAAAATGAAGATCGTATGCAAAAGTTACGACCCCGGGAAGTTGATGTACTAACTTACCCAAACGGGGCCCACATGACTTTTGGCGCTTCATCTCCTAGGGTTAGGTTTTTGGATGTCTAGGGTTTTTTTCATTCCTGTTTA
>JASDQU010104011.1:124728-149562 GCA_032191745.1 Picea mariana | reverse complement strand
TGTTTCCGCTGCATTTTACAGTTTCAGCTTATTTCCTTATTGAATAGAAAACCAATTTTACTGTATCTCTATTATTTTATGTTAAGAACATGTTAATAATCTATAGTCATTTCGTTCTACTCATAAAATATGGATCAGTGGTATCAGAGCGGTTTGCTCCTTGTCATCTTAATGCATGTCCCCAACGAGGTCGGAGTACAAAGAGTTGGGCCTCGAGCTTGTTTCTCTTGAGGACAAAATCTCTCGCACGCCCAAGCGACCTCTCATGGTAGGAGAAAATAAAGATGATGGGATAGGAGATCCTTTCAAACTATTGATTGAGGAATCCCTCATGCAACAAAGGAACAAGATGATGGATAATTTCACGCAAATCCTTTGGCGGCTACCAATAGGCGACACATATTCTTCGAATGGAGGCGTCACCCCCTTCAAGGTACAAATAAACTTCGATATTCCTACATTTGAAGGAAAAATAGACACAGATGCTGTAGACAAGTGGTTGAATACACTAGAAGGGTATTTTTCTATCCATAACTTTTCAAATAGAGAAAAGATTACTTTTGCACTCCTCAAAGCCATTCCCCATGTCAAAGATTGGTGGAAAAAATTTTGTGAGCAAAAGGAAACAGAGGAACCCTCATTATTTACAGTCACGACCACCTAGGAATCTTTCAGGGATGCTATTAAGGAAAAATACTACCCTGTCAGAAGTTTTGATGACTTGTATACCAAATGGACCACACTGCGACAAGAAAGAGACCAAGCAGTGCTAGATTTCACAAATATCTTCCATACCTTGCGCACCAAGCGGGGTATCAAAGATTCAGAGCAACATCTGGTGCTCAAGTATCACGGTTCTCTGCATATATACATCCAAACCAAAATGGAATTTCTGGACATCTCATCCTTGGGCATGACCTATCGATATACTGTCAAAATCAAGCAGAAGCTAAAAAACAAAATGCGGAAATTTGGGGCTAGGAACCCCTCACAACAAAAGCTAGGAAAGGGTGGCCCCAACCCACAGAACAAAGGAAAGAGAAAATATTGACAGTATCAAGACAACTAGTCCAAGCCGCAAGCAAAGAAGGACACCAGAAAGACAAAGAAAGATACCGGGAAGTGGTGCGACTTCCATAAGAGCCCTTGGCATAACACTGTTGACTGTCACTCAAAGCAGTCGTTGGGGGCCAAAGTGAAAGCCTCTGAATCAGATGTGGGTTTTGAATCTAAGCCAAAACCAAAAAGGGGAAGATGGATCATTGACACAGAACCCAGTGCCATCCTTGCTACCACCAAGCTCTAGCTTGGTGAACTAGATGAGCCAGAAGAAGGAGAGCGCCTCTTCTATTCATAGATGTGGGTAAAAGGTACCCCGCTGCACTTCATCGTTGATAGTGGTAGCTAGAAGAACCTCATATCAGCAGAGGTCATCAAGCAGTTGGCCCTGCCGACAATGCCACACCCACAACCCTACACCATTGGATGGCTCCACCAAGGAAGTGATCTCCGCGTCAGCCAATAGTGTCGACTGTCGTACGACATCAAGCCCTTCAAAGATGAGGTATTGTGTGATGTTTCTCCTCTCGAATTTTGTGATGTTATTTTGGGCCAACCTTATTTATGTAAACGTCATGTTGTATATGAGTCTAGGCCTCATAGTGTTATTATTACTTTGATCAGGAAATTGTACAAGATACCTGAGGCAATCCCACCTAGTGTTATTTCCTTGATCTCTGCTAAGAAATGCAAGAAGGTCACCTCTCAAATGAGGAAGTTTGTCTTCTTCCTGATTCACTCTCAGAATAAGCAAAAGATCATAGCCACATCCAGGGTCTTTGCGGCTGACCTCTCCACACAACATAAGCAAGTATATAAGGTTGTGGAAGAATACTCGGATATATTCTCCTCACCTACCAGGGTACCTCTGCATTTCCAGGTCAAGCACCCCATCGATCTGACCCCTAACGCACCACTACCCAATGGGCTAGTCTATCACTACTCTCTGTTAGAGAATGAGGAGATCAAGCGACATATCCAAGAACTTATCCACAAGGGGCACATCCATCCCAACTCGTCACCTTGTGGGGGCCCAATCGTGATGGTACAAAAGAAATATGCAACCTGGTGACTCTGCATTGATTATCGGGCTCTAAATAAAATCATAGTCAGAAACCGGTACTCGATTCCTCGAATCGACGACCTCCTTGATCAACTCATGGGGGCCAAATACTTCAGTAAGATTGATCTGAAGTCTGGCTACCACCAGGTCCCGATAGAAAAAACAGATGTATGGAAGACCGCCTTCAAGTCAAAGGAAGGCCTTTTTGAATGGTTGGTCATGCCCTTTGGTTTGACAAATGCTCCATCCAATTTCATGAGGATGATGGATGATATCATGAAACCATTCACCAATACTTTTGTAGTGGTGTATCTGGATGACAATCTCATTTACAACAAGACTTGGGTTGAACACTTGCAACATATTTAGCAGGTTTTGCACACCCTGCGGCAGCACAAGCTATACACCAACTTGGAAAAATGCTCCTTTTCCATGGACAGGGTCCATTACCTGGGCTACATCATTGATTAGCATGGTGTACATGTGGATCCAACCAAGATCCAAGTCATCTGTGATTGGCCATCCCCAACCACACTCACTGAGCTTCAGAGCTTCTTGGGCCTTGCCAATTTCTACCACAGGTTCATGTTGGGATTCTCCCATATTGCATGGGGCCTCAGCCAAATAACTAGGGGTGGTGGTAAGGAAAAATTTGTGTGGGGCCGGTCCCAAAAACAAGTGTTCGATGATTTGAAGTAGCGCTTGTGCTCAACCCCAGTACTTTCACTACCAGACTTGCAAAAACCCTTTGAGATTGAGACAGATGCTTCAGACTATGTTTTGGGCATTGTTCTCACTCAACACAACTACCTTGTGGCCTATCATAGTGAGAAACTATCAGATGTTGTCTGTAAGTATCCTACTTACGACAAAGAAATGTACTCCATTGTGAAAGCCTGACTCCATTGGAGACATTACATTCTTGGGAAGGAGACAGTCATCCACAATGATCATAAGACACTGTAGTTCATGTAGACACAAGGAAAATTGTAGAATGACCACCATCAAAAGTGGTCCACATACTTGCAGCAATTCCACCTCAACATCAAGTATAAAACAGGAAGCACCAATCGCATCATTGATTGCCTCAGCAGACTGCCAGTCGTGGCAATCACCACGGTTCTAGACTCTTGCGTCCATGAGACCTATGGATGGCCCCAACTCTATGAGACAGACCCAGACTTTTCCACCACCTACCAAATGTTGGGTGAAAATGCAATTGTCGATAATTTCCATCTTCAGGATGGGTGGTTGTGTCATCTGAGCCATATATGTGTTCCATCAAGCAAGTGAGCGAAGCTAATATAGGAATCCCACTACAGTTGGGTGGCATGACACTTCGGCATTGAAAAGACAGTGTCAATGCTACAGAAACAATTCTACTGGATGAAACTTCGACAGGAGGTCAGCAAGTATATCAGGTCCTACACTACCTACGTTGTTGCCAAACCAACCACTAAGAAACATGGCCTATACACCCCTCTTCCTACTCCTGACAGGCCATGGGAATTCATCTCAATGGACTACATGTCGGGCCTCCCATCCACCAACAAGAAAAATGACTGTATTTTGTGGTTGTTGATCGCTTTTCTAAGATGGTGATTCTCGTTGCCTGCAAGAAGATCACAATAGAGGCCATTGCCAAGCTCTTCTTTGAATGAGTCTGAGTACATTTTGGAATACCACAAACCATTGTCTCATATCTGGACAGTTGATTTCTTAGCACATTCTGGTCGAGCCTCTGGTCACTGTTGGACACCAAGATCACCAAATCCACGGCCTTCCACCCCCAGATAGATGGGAAAACCGAGGTCGCAAATCGAATGATTGTGCATATCCTTCGCATGTATAATTCAAAGCACCCTCACACATGGGATGAGAGCCTTCCTTATGTCCAACATAGCTACAATCGATCCCTGCATAGCTCAACTAACCACAACCCCTTTTAGGTGGGGTTGGGATTCCAACCATTGGATCCCATAGATGTTGCACTTCCCCTTGCGCTCACCTCAACCGACTCATCTCCTGCTCCAACTGAAGCTGAAAAAGCCACCTGTTTCATTGAGTGGATCCAACACATCTGCCAACAGGTTTAGGATATCCTACAGAAGTCCAATGACAAGTACAAGCAATGCCATGATCAACATCGGGTGCCACATAAGTTTTAGGTGGGCAACAAAGTTTGGTTGCACTTGCAGAAAGAACGCCTTACAAGACCCCATCAGAAGCTTCACCCACTCCGTTATGGGTAGTACACCATCACCAAGGTTGTGGGGGATAATGATTTTGAGCTCAACATTCCTCCTTACCTTGGCGTGCACCCAGTGTTCAACGTGGATCTCTTTCACCCTTATTTCCCACCAATATTGGACACCTCGGAAGTAGTAGAACAACCGACACCAACAAAGCTCAATCCCAAATGCATACAATAGGCATCCAGTGATTAGATTGTGGACACACATATCAAGGGCACTCGACATCAAAGGATCTATCTTTATTGAGTCGTCAAAGTAGGGCAGCTCCTGCACCAAGGCAAGTGGCTCACCCGGGGCCAAATTCAACAAAAATTTCCTCATCTGACGGGAGAACTCAACAAAATGGAGACCATTTCTTCCTAAGGAGGGAGGATTGATCCATGTGGATATCGATGGCCACCCACCTTTTCCAACTGGCTCAAAACAGTTTTCTGGCAATTTTGGCAATTTACTATTTTTAGCAGTTTTAACTTTCGGGGCTATTTTGAGGGCCTAAATGAAGGTTTTTTGAGATTGAGATTCTTAATGATAGTCAAAGGCATGATTGAGCCCCCAAAATGAATCTCCTCAATGATAAATTTCCAACGGGCTATCATACGCCTAAAATGAAGATCATATGCAAAAATTACGATCCTGGGAAGTTGATGTACTAACTTACCCAAATGGGGCCCACATGACTTTTGGCGCTTCATCTCCTAGTTTTTTGGATGTATAGGGTTTTTGACATTCTTGTTTATTGTAAAAATGCCTTCAGAGTCTCATTGTAATGATCTTCTTGTGAATGAGCACAGTCGTCACATCTCTTCTTAGAGATAAGCTGCCACCATTACAGCAAGCCTATTTCCGCTGCATTTTACAGTTTCAGCTTATTTCCTTATTGAATAAAAAACCAATTTTACTGTATTTCTGTTATTTTTTGTTAAGCACCTGTTAATAATCTGTATTCATTTCGTTCTGCTCATAAAATCCGGATCATGCAGGTTGTAGGATTAGTGTCCAGATTTCAATCTGCACCTAAAGAGACACATATGAAGGCAATTAAAAGGATTTTTAGATATCTCAAAGGAACATTGGATTTTGGATTATGGTATCCAAAAACAAAATACTTCACATTAATTGCATATATTGATGTAGATTGGGCATGAAGTATTGATGACATAAAGAGCACTATTGGAGAGTGAGAGAGAGAAAGTGAGTGAGAGAGAGAGAGAGAGCAAGAGTGTGTGTGTGTGTGTGTGTGTGTGTGTGTGTGAGAGAGAGAGAGAGAGAGAGAGAGAGAGAGAGAATGCACATGCGCACTGTTGATGATAGTGGTAGCATCATATAAGTATTTCTGCATATGCTTGGTGTCCAACATGCATAAGTTGTATGATGCCTTTTGTCATTGAGTTTACTTTAATTAAAAGAATTATTAAAGTAAATTTATTTTATTAATCAATTATGTATTTTATTAATTGAGTTATTTAAAGAAAGTGCTAAAAGTAATTAGCACGTTTATAAATCTCAAGTGGGTGTGAGAAGTAATCGCAACCATCAATCACTTTAGAGATTAGAAATATATTGTAATTCACAATTATAAAATCAAGGCTAGGGTGAAGGAGGAAGACACTTAACACAGAGTATTGGTCATAAAGGACTATGATTCAAGATCTTGGATAGGTGGACAAGGACTTCCATCTAGAGATTAGGTCAAGGAGAAGAGAGAACAAAGGAAACATAGGTGGGTTTTAGTTAGAGGAAGTCACAGGATAGTCTCACATCATACAAATATTTCCGTAGAATATTTATATACATGTACGTGGGTTTCAGTAGATACAGTAACATACATACGTGGGTTTGTTGAAACAAAGTCATGTACACCTCAAAAAGCGTACACTTCTAGTTCATACAACAAGCCATGATTTGCTAGGTTTGTCTGTAGTTGTATTTCTCTCAATGGACCATTATCCCTGTTACAAGAGCTCTGATTTTAGCATAATAAAATCATTCTCATCACTGGTTTTTCCTCTAGGGTTTTTCTTGTAACGTCCCATATCCCAACTGAGGAACATTACAGTGCGAAATACTCTTAAAAATTAAATTTTTTTCGCTAACTAAATACATCCTTGTAGCTTACAACTACGAATTAAAACCATATTTAGCTATTTTCTATTACAGTTAATTCCATGCATCTAAAACATGCTAAAACAACATGAAATGACACTATTAAACTCAATTTTAGAAGCATATAAATAAATTTTATACATAGAGTTAATGCACAATAAATAAACTCACAATACAAACAACAACAATAAAGAAAAAATATCTTTTATGAACATTTGTGCAACCAACCGCTTGGGATGGATGTTCCACCCAACCATAGATTTTCTGCTCCAATTCTCAAAAACAAGTCACCCCCAAGTCGAGGCTAGTAATCCACAAAAGAGGGAGGTCTCTCACTGTCCACTGACGGATCAAAATTCTCACAACCCACTGGTATTCTCCTACAACTATCTCGATTTTCCATCAACTCTCTTCCTCTTGACTTGCCCAACCCAAGGAATGTACCCCTTCACTGATATCAGTCCCTTGGGTGTCCTATTCATTTATTAGGGTCTCTCTAACACAAGTAACTAGGAATATCTCAGGTAGGAACTCAACAGAACTTGATTCCAGGAAAACTACCATGAACCAACAACAAACACTTGTTGTCACAGTGCAACTCACACATGATTTCACTCTTCATCCTTGACAACCTGACTCTTCAATATTCAGCTCCAAAACACTCCAGTTACACTCCAACATGCTCTACAATTCACGCTCCATGGTTGCTCCAACTCCAAATTCTCTTTCTTTCTCTCTACTTGTTGTTCATTCACAAAAACTTCACTGACTAAATTTTTGTTGCTACCCATAAAACATTTCCTCTCTTTGGATTACTTGCTTGACTCACATGCTTCTCGAATTTGATGTTTCTCAGCATCCATGTGCCCAATAAATATGAGATGTGACTTGTCACACCCACCCTCTTACATGTATTCAATGATTGGTTTTGGGAACACTCAATGCAAAATTAGAAGGTCCATATACCAATAACAATTTAAGAAAATTGACTAAATTAATATACATGGGATATTCCCCCTTGGACCCCCTCTTGACCATTCTCTTGGACTCTTCCCTCTCTTGTGGATTAATTCAACCTCCATCTCTATCTGTGTCCCCTTAGAATCTTGAATCACATTTTATTATTAACATTCAGAAACACAAATTACATATTACATCGCTTGGCCATAGCCACACATTATATCTACATTAAGCATTAATTAAATTGGGGATTATAGTGGGGATGTTACATTCCCCCTCCCCTATAATTGTGCACCATCATCGGTGCACACTGTGTTGATATACCTATATGAAAATTTACACCGCAATACTTAGAAAATAAAATCATGCACTTTCACAACTCCGACAACAGTTCCAACCATAATCTTTTGTTCCTCTCAACTTGTCGACCCAATGAATGCACCATTCATTTATCAGAGATAATCCAAGGAATGTACTATTTGTTTATCAGGATTAACCCAACGAATGATCCATTCCTTTATCAGGGTCTCCACTGTAGTTGGATAGGACTCTGAGATGTGGTTCTGGAACTCTAGTTGACCAAAATGGAGTCTTACATTTTGTTTTATTCAAAATTGTAAAACATTTGTGAGTATTTTTCTTGCATGTTTTCTTCATGCTTCCATGTAGCATATTCAAGAACCTAGCAGGTCCATTGAACCTTTACCAGCCATATGGATTTGTTCTTGATCATTTTGACTTTTCGGTCCAGGATGTGTACTCGTTCCACCTGAAAATCCCCTTCGTGCTCCACCTGGATAACATTCCAATCAATTATGTGGTTAGGGTTAGGCACATATTTCTTTAATAATGACACATGAAATAAATTATGCACTCACATGGATGCAGACAATGCTAACATGTATGAAACTAGCCCTATCTTCTCTAAGATTTCAAAAGGTCCACAATATATTGCTGTCAACTTTGGGAAACTCCCTATTCTTAACGAATTTCTCTTTTCTTTCACTTTTAAGAACACATGTTCACCATCTTTGAAATATATAAACACTTTGTTCTTGTAAGCATAAATTTTCTACCTATCTTGGGAAGATTTTAAATTCTTCTTGATCTTTGCCATCTGCTCTTCCATTTCCTTTAACAAATATGGCCCAACAACTACTATGTTTGTTGAATTATCCCAACTCACTTGTGTGTTATAATTTATGCCATACAATGATTCAAAAAGACTCATTTTTAATTAGGCTTGATACCCATTATTGTAATAAAATTCCACTAAGTGAATATAATCCTCCCACTTTGATGGTTGATCCATCACATACATTCTAAGCATGTTCTCAATTATTCTATTAGTCCTCTCTATTTTCCAATCAAACTTTGGGTGATACATTGTATTGATATTTAAATTTGTCCCAAATCCTTTGAACAAACCTTTCTAAAAATTAAAAGTGAACTTTGGATCTCTATTTGGAACTATTACCTTAGGCATTCCATGTAGCCTAGCAACTTCTTTCATACATATTTTTTCAATATTGGCGGGCTTGTGTGTTGTCTTCATTGGAATGAAATGTGTCACCTTAGTCAATTTATCCACCACCACCATGATGGAATCATGTTGCTTCATTATTTTAGGAAGATTTGTAATAAAATCAATCATAACTACTTCCCACTTCCATTCTGGAATGGGCAATGGATGCAACAACCTTGTTGGATGCATGTGTTCAATCTTCGCTTTCTAGAATTCTAGACATCTAGCTATGTAATTAGCAACTTCTTTCATCATTCCTGACCAAAAGTATTGGCTTCTTACAACTACAATTGTATTTTGATATCCTAGGTGCCTGGCATATGGCACATTATGTACTTCCTTCAAAATTGTATTTTTCAACTCATTGGAATTTGACACATACTTTTCCTTTGTACATGAGAATTTCATCTTCTTTCAGCTCATTATATTGAAATTTCTACTGAAAATTACCTTGCTGTAATGTCTCTTTTATTTTTAGATACTGTTGATCTGAATTTGCTGTTGTAATGATTTGATCTTTCATATCAGTCCTATACATGTTATTCACTACAACATGCACTTCATGAGCTCTCCTGTTGAGTGCATCATCCACTTGATTTTCCTTGCCTTTTATATGCTTAACCTCAAAGTCATATTCACTAAGATATTCAATCCATCTAGTTTGTCTAAAATTTAAGGTTGGCTGTCCAAACAAATGTTTCAAACCACAATGGTCTATCCTTAGCTAAAAGTTCCTTTCCATGAGGTAATATCTCCACATTTTTAATGCATGTACAATTGTTGCTAACTCTAGATCATGGGTAGCATAATTATTTTCACTCTCTTTTAATTTTATGGACTTATAGCATACCACATGATATTTTTTACTAAGGAGTCCACTGAGCCCTCCCTTGCATGCATCAATTCACACAACAAAATCTTCATCCAGATCTGCAGTCTTCAATATTGGTGCACTTGTCAAAATGTCTTTCGGCCGCTGAAATTTGTCTTCACTTGGGAGTCCATTCAAATTTCACTCTCTTCTTTTGCAAATAAATGATTGGAATTGCAATATTTGAGAATCCTTTTATGAATATTCAGTAATAATTGAAAAGACCTGCAAATGATTTGACCTTTGTCACAATTCCTGGCATTAGTCATCCTCTAATGGATTCTATCTTTTCAAGATCAACTGTTATCCCTTCTACTGAAATGATATGACCCAAGTAGTGAATCTTATTTTGATAAAAGATGAACCTACTTAGCTTAGCATACAATTTATGCTCTCGTAGAACTTGCAATACCATTATTAAATGCTACTCATGTTCCTCTTCTGACTTAGAGTAGATGAGCATATTATCTAGTAGCACAATTACAAACTTATCCAGGTACTCTCAGACCACTCCATTCATCAAACACATAAGAACATCTGGGGCATTTGATAGTCCAAATGTCTCTACTGTGAATTCATAATGCCCGTATCTTGTCTTGAATATTGTCTTGTTGACTTATTATTCCTTAATCATCACTTGATGATAACCTGATCACAAGTCAATCTTGGAAAATATTCTTGCACCTTTTAGTTGATCAAACAAATCTTCAATCCTTGGAAAATGATATTTGTTCTTTATGGTGACCTTATTCAATTGTCTGTAATCAATACACAACTTTAAGGTTCCATCTTTATTCTTTAAAAATAACATTGGGGCTCCCCAAGGTGACACACTTGGGCATATATACCCCTTCTTTAACAATTCTTCAAGTTGCATATGAAACTCTTTCAATTATGGTGTGCCCATTTTGTATGGTGTCTTGGAAAATGGGGAAACTCCTAGAACTAAATCAATAGAGAAATCAATGTCTATCTTGATTCTTTGGTGGAAATCCTAGGATTTCCCTACAATAATCTTCAAAATCCCTCAAGACCAGATGGTATTCAATGCTTTCCCCTTTATCTTGGGTTGTCTCTTCCATATGGGCTGTAAAAATATGGCATCCCTTCCTAAAACTCTTTTTAAATTGCATACCTAAAATCTCTCTAAAAACGATAGCTCTTGGAAATCCTCGAATCTTGTATTGATGCCCTTCTTCATCAAGATATGTGATTTTATTGTTGTAATAAACATGGTGTTTTCCCAATGAATCCATTCCAATTAGACATTCATATGAACCCAATGATATGATTTTTACATCTACCTTTGTACTGATTCCATTCATGTCTATCAGACAATCTTTAACCAACTCATTAATTTTCTTCTTAGCCCCTGTGGCTAACTGAACTAACCGATATTTGTTATGCTTACTCCTTTGCAAGTGAAATCATTCAACAATGTTATAGTTTATGTAGCTATGAATATCTCTATAATCAATTAAAATTGTTATGGTCTGGTTATCAATCTTACCTTCCACTTCAATCATGGAGGATTGATATTATGCATGCTTATTATCCAAGGCCACATAAATCATTGGCATTTTTCCTCCAATGTATTCCACTATTTCAACCTCTTGAATGTTGTGTATAGTCCTCATTATTTATCCTTTGTGAGGGAATTCCCTATATAGGTGATTCCCCTCACACCCCCAACATTGTACAGGTTGCTGCCTTGGCCTTTTCCCAAATGAATATGCAGTCTTGTGCTCATTTTGGGATGACTGACCTTGTTGGTTTTCTTGGGAATTATTTTTGAAAAAAGGTGGCTTAAAACTTTTATACCTCTGATCCTTTTTCCCTTTTTCTTATTATTCCAATCCTTTTGAAAAATTAACCTTCCTTTGCTTTGCTCATAAATATGCTTTGCTTTCCTTATGGATTTTTCCAAATTTTTGCTTTATCATATTGTATCTTATCATTGTAGAAAGAAGGTGAACCACTTAGAAACCTTTGGTTTTTGACCTTTTCATCCTTTATGAAGTCAACATACTTTATCAATTCAAAGAAACACTTCTCATATTCATCCACTTTCATGCTTACAAACTTTAGTTCAAAGAACTCTTTCATATTTCTTTCATAGTAATGTTTGGAACAATATTTCTCTTCAAAATATCCTTTGAACTGCCTCCATGAGATCCTCTTCTTAGCAAGGTTCTTGTATTACTTAAGTTGATTCCACCACATCATTTCCTTTCCTTGCAAGTGGTAGGTTGCAATTCTATCTCCTACCCGGGAGGGGTAATCATGCAGGTGGAAATATTTCTTCATTTCCAATAGCCAGGCATCAACCTCTTCTCCTTTCTTGTGCTCGCCATTTAAAGTTGGTGGCTTAATTTTCTGGAGTTCACCTTGCAATATGTCTTCCTCATGTCTTATCCTTTTCTTCCTCACAAGAGACACACTTGGAATACTCTTTGGCCCTGAACTTGCATGAGTTATTTTGGTGTATTTCCTTGGAGAATGATGACACATGCTCATGCTTCTTGTTTGCCTATCATTTCCATGATCATCCCTTTTGATTTGGGATCTATATGTTGTGACTTGTCTAACACTAGCCACTTTCCTGGTGCCAGGGTATTTGTTGACTTTCTTTTGAAATATATTCAAGATATGAAGTATCTCTTCCTAAGATTCCATAATCCTTTCATTATCATCTCTATAGCTTTGCACTTCTCTATGCAAGCTTCTCATAGTTATCCGCTCCTTCCTGCCTATTCTACCATTTGACTCTGTCTCAACATTTCCCTTGTTGAAATGCATAACTATGATCTCTTCCTCATGGATATAAGATCCTTGAGAATCCTCAATAACTCTAGTCCTCATTAAAGAACCAAAGTTTCTTTTATGTACCTCTAATTCTACAAGAAATGTGCATGTAATAATTATTGTTAGAACATGCAATATAACATAAAACATTTCATCAATTAGAATACATGTTATTCTTTATACTGATTTGTAAAGTACACAATGCACCAAATCAAAATATGATTCCTTAGATGAATTCCTCTTTGAAACATATTTCCAAGAGTTGTACCCATGCTTGAATCCGAGTTCTGAGAAAAACGTTAAAACATCCACATGTTGTAATTTTCCACTCATTTGTTACTACACAAATATCTTTGTTAATTCCTAGAAACTTTTAATGCCCAATTCAAAATTTTGGGTTGACAGGTTCCTTCTACTCCTCAATCCCTTTCCAACGACTATTCCTTTTCTCAAATCCAAGCTCCAAACTGAAAGTTATGGTCTGGATAAGTTTTGACTATTTTACCCAATTTATCCTTGTATGCTACATGTGTCTTCTTTCTCTCCAAACACATTTTTACATACCCAGATCCTAAATATAGATCCACGACTTTCTTATATGGTTCACAAGATTTCCATAAGCTGCTCTTGTGCTCCAAATAGACTTCTGAGCAAGGAGTTATACCCTCTGGAAGTAATCTGGTGCCAAAATTTTAACCTTACTGTTTAGGCTGTAACTTTCTCATATGAGCTCTGTTTTGCACCCATAATAGCTCATTGGAAACACAATGGGTTTTTATTGGATAAAAAAATCATTTAGGCCCTCAAAATTTCCCAGTAAGTTAATGAACTTCAAAAATATGAAAATTTCAGAAAATTTCATATAAAATTAATTGTTTTACTATGTCAACAACCCTTAAATTTGAGTCGTCGTTCTCAAATTGGGTGAAATATCATTCATTGATATGAATTTATTAGAAATCAGTGATTGACATCCTCCTTTGGGTGCACACAATACTTTTCCCAACCTGCCAACCTAACCATCGACCATCGTCCCACTCCCTTGACAATCGATTCGCACACAGTGCTAAACTGACCAACCCGACCATCAATCATTGGTGATTTCCATTGGCGAGTGAAACTCTTCACTAAACCGTTCAACACCCAACCATCGACCCATTAGTTGTTGGTCGTCCCTGTTGAATATTGAAAAAAATTCCTCAACTCATCCAACATGAACGTCGACCATCGACCATCCCTGTTGGATGATGTGGAAACTACTGACATGGCATGACATGTGCATGTTGATGTGGCATGACATGTCTCATGATGTGTAAAATTATCTAATGTGGCATGACACGTGGATGTTGACATGGCATGAAACATGGATGTTGATGTGGTCTGACACATCATCACCCTCTTTCCTTCATTGGCCATCGGTTGTTTCTCTTAGATGACCCAAAAACCTCGTTGAATCAACTGATGCCTGACCATCATCTCATCGACCCATTGGAAAAAATGGACACCTCGCAGATTCAATTGACACCTGACCATCAGTGCATATACCATTGGTGATCTCCATTGGTGACTCGAAACACTTCACCGAATCTAGCCGATGCCTCACCATCGACCCATCGATGATTTTCTTTGGCTACCAAACCAAACTCTTCACCAATTCAGTTGAGCCAACTGTTTGGGTTATTTTTTCACAAGAGTGAGGAAAAGAGAGTCCCTTAACTGCATTGGCAAGCCAACAAAGTAGAACATAAATGTGGTTAGCAAGTTAGTGAACCTACAAATTAGAAAGCAAAATACAAAGCAAGATAAAAATGACAAACAATGGAAACTTAACCAAGCAAGCATTAACAAAGAATGCATGAAATTGAATACATGGAATAGTTACCCAATAGAATTGAATCTTCGAATTGAGTGCACCAAGAGGAGAAATATGGGACTATGAATCCCCTATTCCTCCTAAGCGAGGGCTCTTTGATTCCTAAAAAAATAGAGTTATCACTCTCCAATGGTGAGTTAACAATGATGAAAAATTCCCAAGACTTAGCTTCACAAGGGGTGTAAAGCTTGCACAATGCTACACTTTCTCAACCTATGGATCAAGGGAAATATGGATTTCTCTAAGAGAATTTGAAAAACATAATAATGCTATGAATTTCTTTTTTTCCTTTCATACCATGATCTTCTATTTATAGGAATATGGAAATATATTTTACAACTAGTTTCCAATGTGAATGGGAAGGTCTTTGAAGATACCTCCCATCTTTTCAGTGATCCCAAGGAGGAATTTTAGGAATATTTTAGGGTATGGTCTAGATCCACTTCATTCCAGAATTAGTTGAGGCCTGACCAAAATCGTCAATGCATTGTTTCCACATCCGCACAGGTTTGTCAATTTCTAGTCACACAAGGTGCACACTATGCACATCATACATCGTGTTAGCCCATGTAGTTGTGTGCGCTATCATTGTTGAATGTGCGTGGATTTTTAGGACCATTTTGCATGGTTTTTTTTTATTATGTTACCAAACTGAATCTCATCATCCTATAATTATTGGTAGTATGTTGTACTTGTGCTTCCTGTTTTTCCATCCATTGTATGTATTTGTTTGAGCAATTTTTTTGTGATAAAAGATGTCCCCGTATGAGGTTAAGAGCATACATATAGCTGAAATACATCAATGTTTCTTTCTATTGAAATTGCTGGAATACTAGAAGAGTTGTAGCTTTTGTTTAAGAAGGATGGTGAGAGAGACCCATCAAAGGAAGAGGGGATTCAAAAAAATATCTGAAAACTAAAATGTAAAGTTGTATCTTTGTACAAACAAGGCGGGCATGCCCCATGCTTGTGTCACGAAACCAAAATAATATGACTGTAACTGAAAGTTTTTGATGAAGTAGATGTTTTCATTTCCCTCAGGGGCATCAATAATGATAGACGGCGGTTATGTGGAATGAACTAGTTTTTAATTGAGAAATGGACAATGGTTTAAGATGTCGATAACTTAGAGGCATTTATTGCCTAGAAAATTCAGAGGTCTTCAACGAGTACTGAAAACTGTAATGGTCGCATAGTAAGACCCACCATAACATGAAATTTTGTCGAAGTTGAATGTTATGGGGATCAATGACATCAAATAGAAATGATGACTCTTTTTGTGTCGTCCGAGACTTCTCATTGATAGTGGAATGAGAGCTAAGATACTACCACCTTCCTGGAAACTTGTGTTGATGTCGACAGGGAAGGAGCGCGACTACAAGAAGCAAAGGGCTTCTTGACATTGCTTTGATCAAACTGGTATCAAGAACTATATGGAGGAAAAGATGGATGAACTGGTGACATGGACGAAGCTCAAACTGTATGGGATGTAAGAACTTCCCATGGTTGGGGGAAAATGGATTGATAGCAGCAACTGTAAAAAATGATCTAGTGTTAGTGGGACAACCAAATATTGGGTTGACTATGTTGAATGGGTGAGACTACAAAGGAGTGGATGATAAGTCAAAATACATTTTTCGAGGACATGGGTGTCAATGGTAGTCGACATTTTTTCTATGGTAAGGATATATTTGTAGAGATGGTGATGAAAATGAAATTCCCCAACCAAGGGCGAAATCGGTTTTTGTGTGCCAAGGAAAATGTCATTGGTTTCAACGAAAAAAATCTATGGTAGTGCCCCAGTGGAGGATGGCTTGGCTTGGTGGAGGCTCAAGTGGAGGAATATGGAGGGTGGAGGCCCCATTGGTTAGTTTCTATACTAGGTATATTAATGGAGAGAATGATTTCAAATGGGAAATTGATTGTGTAAGGGGTGACAGGTTCCTAATAATGCGGTGGTGCATTTAATGTAACCATAAACATGAGGTGGGAGTATGTAAGGGGGTGGTTAACATGATGATGAGGAAGAAGCATGAGGTTCATAATCTAGGGTGTAACACTACTAGGACTCCCGAGCCTAATGGATAAAATAACATGAGTGTAAATATTCCAAGGGGTAAATATATGTGGGAAAACTCATGGAGGTGAGAATGTGACCATTTGATGGTACCTGAATGCAATGGAGGTAATGGTACTGTAGAGATGGGTGTGGGGATCCCAAGGATAAATTTCAAGGGGTATAATTGGGATATGCAGTTGTTTGCAGGGGGCCTGGGTGTATGCCAGTTCTGAATATATACCTAAAGAGACCATAGGGTGGCTAAAACTAAAGGTGTGGAGGAGGTCATTGATGAGTACCTGCACATACAAAACAAAATATCCACCGTTAAACATATCCGAAGATGAAGCACATATGATAGTTATTTGAGAATAAAAGTGTGTAAGGATGATGCGTACCTGTGTCCAGGGTACAAAGAGGGGCCCTCGGAGCTTGGGGATGGAATGAGCGACTGATGGGACCATTGTGAAGATGAACAGGTCAAGATCCTAGCGGTGTGAATGGTACAAAAAATGGAGCCGTGCTCTAGAGAGAAGGTGAGGAAGTTTTGCTAAGGGGGCATATATATGGGGGTGGGGACCACAATGCCACTTCATTTGTACATGTTGATGTGGAGGTCTGCCAGTGGCTTTGTTAGACTGGCTTTAGTAGTACGAGAGCCTATGGAATCAGATTCCACATGTGTGAGAGTCATGTAAGTCATCAAAACCTATTGCATAGGTTATACATTTTTGGGGTGGAATTGGGGGTCGTATGAAGGCTCGCACGACCTATTTGATGAATGGGTAAAGAGGGATGCACGAGGGTATTCCTAGTTCTCGTGTGCATGAGTGCGGGGTTTATGGATACAACCATGTAAGAGTGCATGAATGTGTCAATATTGAGTGCACACATGTGCGTGTAAATCATGGTTTCACCTATGTAGTCAAGGTGGGAGATGTATGTGACTTAACCTCTGGAAGTCATGCACATGTGCATGAATGTGAGAGGTTAGGTCATGCACATGTGCGTGACTCCTACATGGAAAATCGTGCTACAAATGAACATCTGTTAGTTGAATAGTCAGGTGAATGTGTGTGACTATAAGGGAAACATGAGCGCAAAAGTGCACAACTATTAAGGGAACAACCGCATAGGAGAAAATGTTGATTTTTTCAAGTGATGAGTTTTCTTGATGAGAATAGCTAAATATTTTTGTTGGAATGGGTGCAGGTGACAGAGAAGAGAGTCAATATGTCGGTCCAGTGGAAAGAGAGGGATTGGGACTCACTCTGGAGGATGGTGGGTGATGATGCTCAGATCTAGCACCATTTGGTCCAAGCGGGTTTGTTGCAGTTTTTTGACTGCTCGTTGTTGAGGTTGCATGATGCGCTATTGGATTTTATAATTAAGATGTGGAAACCCAAGCGACAATTTTTTGAGTTGCGGGGGCATGACCTATGCATTACCGCATATATTGATATTTACTTCTTTACTGGGCTCCCTTTTCGAGGGACCGAGCTGTAGACACAACCTAGGATTCCATCAAGGGTGACGGTAGGAGCGATGACTGGGAGGTATTTCTCGGGTATGAGAATTATGAGTGGTAGCTCAATTAGTATATCCATCATTGAATCGCTAGAGACAAAGGTGTTATGTGCGATGATCGTGCATATTTGTGGGTCTCTGGGGACTCAATGCATCTTGGGGGCACTGATGGCTATTGTAAAGTGGGTCATGGAGGGTCATATGTACACCTAGGCGTGTGTGATGTGGGCCTGTATGGTGGCACAACTAGATAGGTGTGCTGCTACGATAAGTGTTGATTTTTCATTTGGGTATGTACTATGCGAGACCCTAGACTGATGAGATGGGGGAAGTTTCTACCTCGCCAGGGTGGTGGCGAGGTTGGACATTATTTTATGCCTCTGTTTGAGGGGGTCTAGTGGCAGACCCCATGTTTTTTTTTATATTTTCCATATCACAACATCGACTTCCGACACCACCCAAACATGTGTCTACCGTCAGGTGAGCTCTGGGATGAGCGAGGTGAGTTTGTTTTATTTTTGTACATTTTAGTACTTGTTAATTTCTATGCTTGTATGTCTAGATTACTAATAAAAGTTTGTGGTTTGTTGATGCACATGTTGGAACCAATGGTCAGGAGGATGATGTTGCATAGGCGGCAGAGGAAAAGCATGCAACAAAGGGGAGGGTAAGGAGGCGTCGTCGATATGGTGATCCAGGTGTAGGGCCCTCACATGCTATGAGGGTGGGGCCGATTCATGATCATTTGGTGGAGGATGTGGCCATGGTGGTTCATGAGTCTAAGGATTTGTGAAGGCGGTTGGAGATCATACTGGATGGAGTGTCGGAGGATCTTTGGCCATGGGTTAGAGATGTGTAGATATTGGAGCAATGTATCAGAGGGGATTCACAGTGGTGGTCTTTGGTTTAGCGAGCAACGGTTTCCATGATGGGTTAGATTCTAGCTAGAGACTTGCTGCAAGAGGGAGACCCCCTATGGGTGGAGACAGATCTCAGTGAGAGTCACCATAGGTGACCTTTGTAGTTTATAGGGTCATGGCCCCATTTTGTATGATGTATAGGAGTTGATGAGCTCCCATTTTGTATGTATTAAAGTGTTTTGGTATAAGCAGCCTAGCTGTGGAGCTAAGGCACTTTATATTTTGTATCAAAAACATGTTTGGGACCGCTGATCTATATATATGAGTAGACCATTTGATGAGTATGATTCTGATGTTTTGGTGAATATATGTGATGTTTATGATTGTTTCCTTGTTTTATGAATGATGAATAATGTTGAAATGTATGTTAATGTGATAAATGCCAATCTAGGACTTGATTAGCCATATGATCCGCAAACTGGTTTAGGATCCTAGGGATATAAGTAAATGTGATTGACTCAAAATTGTGTGATAGAAGTCTAACTTGTAGGTATTTGTGGTATAAGCATGGATCACAGATGCGATACAAATTGTTCAACTACAGGATGACAATATGGGAATCTAAGAGGACTCTTAAGTGACAGATAGGAAGGTGATTGGCCTCTAAGAGGAAGCCAATGACAATGGTGTATTCATCTTGGTTTTTAGTGGTGGGACCAATACCACTAGAGTGAACTAGTACATGATCCGAGGTGTAAATGGCCCAAGCTTCCGAAGCGAGATTTTGAGTCCAATGAATGGCATCATCAACATACCCAATGTGGTAAGAAAATGGAGGATTCATCTGTCCAAAAAAGAACACAATATTAGGCCCATGGCTTGGTAGGGAGAGGTGGTTAACAAAGACAAACAACACTAGGAAAATGCAAGAAAAACCCAAGTTAGAGTGTCTATGCTTAAGGGTAGAGATTCTTCAAGTATAACCCATTGACAAGGTCCTTGAGTGTGCCTCCTTCAAGATGAGCCATAATGTAGGCACCTTTGGTGAGGCAATGATGAATGATATAGGGACCTCGACAAATAGATTCAAATTTTCCATGGCCTAGAGTGTCGTGTGCGATATCATAGGCCAATGCAAGGTCACCTTTGGTGAAGGACCGAAGGTTAACGTGATGATCGAAGATGACCTTGGACCATTTCTTGGTTGCTTCATTGTTTTGTAGAGAGGATCATCGGTCCTCATTGAGAGATTTGAGAATGAGAAATTGTTGATAAATGGGAGTTGTATTTGGGAGGAGCTCAAATGCGATGCATAGAGTAGGGATTTTGCATTCTATGGGGAGGATGGCTTCCACCCCATGGACTAGATGGAAAGGCATGAAACCGATGGAAGTTTTTACTGTTGTGCGATATGGCCATAAGGCCAAGAAGAACATGTGATGCCAATTGGTCTTATGTTTATCTATCGTTTGCTGTAACATTGTTTTGACGACTTTATTGACTACTTCGACTTTCCCATTGGACTGTGGGTAGTAGGGGATGAGAATTCCTGAGTAAATCCTAGTTTGTGGGAGAGTTCGGTGAAAAATTCATTCTCGAAATGTTTTATGTGGTTTGAGACTAGTTGGAGGGGAACTATGAAGCGGGAGATGATGGAATTGAAGAAGAAATGAGAATCCATGTTTGTTGTATTTTTGAAAGTGGGAAATCAATGCTCCAATTATAGAAGGGGATGATGGTGATGACTGGATGGAGAAGGGTAGGTGGTGCTCTAGATTTTTGTGTGTATAAATGACACTTATCACAACATTTGAATGCACATATGTAGTCATGGAATAGGGTGGGCCAAAAGTATCAAGCACAAACTATTTTCTATGCACCGGACATGCCATAAAGGTGACCTCCACATACTCCACTGTGAAAATTATTGAGCATCTTATCTACTTCTTCAATGGTGAGACATCATTGGAGAATGGTGTCGATGCTCCTCTGGTATAGCACGTCTCTTATGAGGAGATAGAGTGAATCTTGGTGATCAATGTGATGATGATCATCTCAAGAGAGGTGAGGGACAATTTTTTGTGTTTGAAGATATACCAGGATATATCTGTACCATGGGGTCATTAGATGAAATGAGGAATAAATGTTCATTTGATAAGTTTTCATTGACAGGAGGGTTAGATGAGTTGGAGGGTAATTTGACCATGAGTTTTTCTAAGATGAGGGATTTTTTGTTTTGGGAGTTGTGAACTCTAAATTGTATTCTTGGAGGATGATGATCTAGCAAGTAAATTTTCCATTGTTCTAGTGACGACTGAGAAAATAGTGCATAGGATTGGAATCAACCATTACTGTGGTAGTGCGAAGTAGGATGTAGTGACACAAATTATGAACTACGAGGATGACAACGAGGGAATTATTTTCCTCATGATTGTATTTGAGATTTGAGAGAGTCGAATGCATCTTGGGAATGTTTGTCCCATTGAAATGGAACATCGCATTAGAGCATGCGTAAAAAGTCATGGGAAAAAATGGCATAGTCGGGAAAACAATGTCGTAGGAAATTGGCTTTGCCCTGGAGGCTTTGTAATTGACGTAGGTTCTTGGGGGGAGAAATATCGTTAATGGCCTGGACCTTGAGAGGGTCGACAATGATACATTTTTTGGAGATGATGAAGCTCAATAGGAAGCCCGTAGTGATGAAAAGACACATTTAAGGGGGTTCAGTCAAATATTGTATCTTTGACAACGTTCAAAGATGATCTGTAAATCCTCAATGTGTTGTGAGCATTTTTTGGAACGAGCGTTGAGGTCATCCAAATAAGAAAGAATAATGTGAACCAGATCATGAAAGGCATATGTCATAACGCATTGGAAGGTGGCTCCATCATTTTTGAGTCCGAAGAGAATAACTCTATATGAAAATGTTCCCCAAGGGGTTGTGAATGCAGTTTTTTACTGATCTGCATGGCATATGGTTATATCCAGAAAATCCATCGATGAGTGAAATGACTTCGTGAACAACACAAACATCGATCGCTTGGTCGATGAATGGGGTAGGAAAGTTGTCTTTGGGACAAACATGATTAACTTTGTGAAAATTGGTGCACATTCTAATAGTACCCTGTTTTTTTTTTACAATAATTGGGTTTGTAACCCATGATGTGTAGGATATTGGGTAGATGAAGACAACGACACACATTTTATCAATTTCAACTTTGATGGACAAGGCTTTGGAAGGGTGAAGTGGTTGTTTATTTTGGTGTACAGGGGAAATATCAGGCCATGTGTTGATGCAGTGTTCTACAATGGTTGGGTCTAATCTAGAAATCTTGGTGTAAGATCAGATGAAGATGTCCCAAAATTCTTGGAAAAGGGCCTTATATGATATTATTTCATTTGGAGAGAATGTGGCACCGAGGGTGATTTATTCCATGAAATTGGGTTTGACAGAGATGTTAATTTTAATCATGGAGGAGATATTTTCCATATTGCCTTCTTCAAAAGCATTGGGTGCGGGTATTGGATTTTTTAACCAGTCCACATGACCAGGTGGAATGAAATCCTTAGATTCAATGGAACAAACAATGGTGTCTGAGGGTGGATGAAAGGAATTGAGAGAAAGAAAAAATGATTGATGGTGAAAGGAATCCCATGGGTAATCTAATCCGCATAGTACTTCCAGAATGACTTCATCGGACTGAAAGATGAATGAGTACAAGGAGTTTGTAACAAGTGAGATCGAGGTGTTGAGATTCATGGGAATAATGGGTGAGGCGCCTATGGAAGGATGTTGGGTTGAGGATTGGATATCATCATTCGAATCTGAAGTGGATGGATCGATGGGGGGGGATGAGAACCTTCACTAGACATCATGAACCAAATATCCATATATGAGTTGGATGTAGGATGGTATGAGGGAGGGGGAATCTCGTAAACATGTGTTACATGGGAGTTTGAGGGGTTTGGTGGGAATTCAATGCATCGTGGTAGAGTGGGGATGGCTAGTGGGGTCAAAGGAAGGAGGTTGGGCCTAGGAGGGGCATTGTGCACAACCTAGTCGGTCGTGGTTTGTATTTGTGGTGTAATGGGTGGTATGGAAGCCCTTTGGCATGCTCATATCTCGATGATGAGTGGGAATCTATATGTATAATGGTCCATCTAGTAACATAATGCATAAGGGCATCACAAACATTCATTTACTGATGTGGAGACATAATAAATGGTTTGCATGTTAGTGGTGGTGTGGGTACGTTGATAGGGTTCTGGTAGTAGTGTTTGGTGTATTTCTCTTAGAGTCTCCTGGTAGGTAGGGATGGTTGGGCTATGATGTGTGTAATGCTCATAGTCCCCACATAGGGCACATGTGTGGTTAGTACGTAGGCCTTTCAACTTTGTGTAAGAGTATCCTATTGGGGATGATTGCACTGTGGGGGTAGGGAGTAGGGGTGTTGGTTCGGTAAGTTGACTAAGATTGTGTAATTTAGACAATGCAGAGAAAAGGAGGGTGGGGTGTCCAATGGTAGTGCAAAGTGTGCAAGGGGGTTAGATGTGTGGTGCAAAAGGGAGAGTGGGGTCTTTATTTTTCTTGGTGCCATGTTGGTTTGTGGTGATGTTCCCTTTGCAAGTATCTGGGTTTCCTGTAGTGGTAATATTGTCCCAAATTATGTGACCAGTTGGGTGAGTGGGTGGTTGAGCCATGGGTTGTGGACCTGAAGCTGCGGGTTGAGGTGGGAGAGATAAAACTGGTACCATAGTTGGTGGTTCTAGATACCGTACAGGGTTTGCTATCACCATATTTGGCAAGGTGAGGGTAGTGCCAACTTGGTATGTGGTTAGTCCCGGGGGTGGGTAAAAGAAGGGTATTTGGATAATGGCTTGTGGGACTGTTTTCCAAATAGGGAGTTTACCCATGGGTGTTGATTTTGCTAACAATTTCCTTTGGGGAGGGTGTAAGGGGGTTTCCTCAAGGGAAGAATGTAAGGGGGGTTCCTCAGGCAGAGTTTTTGGTGTAGAAGTAGGGATGGGGTTCAATGATTCCTCTAGGGAAAGATCATCGGGGATATATCTACCATTTGAGGAGATGAAATAGACTTGATCTGCAGATAGGGTAGGAGGTGTGTGTCCTTGGTATGAACCAATTAAGGATAGGTCATGAAAGATTCATTGTCCAACATCTACCATGGATAAAAGGTCAACAATAAAACAAATAAGGGGAAGTACGTTATCAATGTGCCCTGATTGATTTGGTTCATAATAGGTTAGTTGGTCAATAATGACGATCTTCCCATTGTGAGGGAAGAGCATGGTGTAGAATACAAAAGATGCTACTTCTTGCATGATGTACATGTAGCTTCATCCAAAAAGGATATTGTAGTCTAGTTCTACGTCTATGACTTCAATATCAATGAGGATGGTTTTGCCCCCCAATTCTATAGGTACATTTTGGTAAAGACCTTCTGGTTGGGAAGGTCACCCATCATAATCTCAGAGGGTGATGGTTGAGGGGATTAACTTGGGGGATCCCAGTTGTTCCATACGTGTTTGGACATGATGCAAGTGGATTCCCCCTCATCGATTATGAAATGGTGAACGGTGATGTTTCTGATCCTAGCCAACATTTGGAAGGAAACTAGGGATGGGAGACATGGGTCTGCTTTGTCTAAATCGAAAGTGATTATACAGGTGTCTGTCGGGTCAACTGCTCTGAATTGTTAAAGAAAATCCATCCTTTGGGAAGGACATGTTTGGATAACCTCAAGTACTGACATGGTAGCAATGGATTATGAGAGTTCATTAATAAAGTTGTAGCTATGGGTAGCCCGAGCATGTGGGTTTTGCACATTCCTGCGTAATGGTACACGAGGAATACAG
>JASDQU010104011.1:100683-124704 GCA_032191745.1 Picea mariana | reverse complement strand
TCTGAGGGCATGCCGTATTGACGAATTTGAGTTTGTAATAGGATTTCCTCTTATGTGGTGAGGAGAATGTTGCGATCTGATGAATTATTAGTTTGTGGTTTGCTGGTAGAAGGGAACTGTCTTGTTGGTTGTGGGAAAAGGGCGGTGTCTGGTTGCATGTTTATGACCTCTTGGTGAGGGATCGGGTTTTGTAAAACCACTTATTGTGGTGGTGGCATGTAGTTGGTAGGTACCTACGGTGGCCCTTGGGGGCTAGGAGGGCGTGGGGGATTTGTAGCTTCCTTCATTTGCTTGAAATCAACTATTTAGGGACAAACATGGGTGTAATGGTCGTAATCTCCACATAATGCACATGGGAAGTTGGTTTGAAGGTTATTATTCCTTCCTTGGCATGGTTGTCCATTGTTATTTCCCCCTTGGGTATTTTGGTTAGCCTGGTTTTGGTTGCCCCTAGCTGGGGAATCTGGAATGTGGGGGTTTCCCCCTTGTCCTTGGTTTCTATTCTTCTCCTTCTGTTGATTATTGTTGGGTGGATGAGGGAGTTTTTTTGTATTCAATTATTCAAAATATTGAACTTGTTGAATAGGCGATGGATGGATAAAATTTACCTCTACTTACTACTGGCCATGTGTTGGGGCAACAGGTTGAGGAGGACTAGGGAAGGGATAGTAAGGGATTCCTTGGGGAGGTCCATAATTTTTATATGAAGTGGAGGAACCTCCCATGGGGTTAGGAGTATAAGTTATGGATGGCAAGGGTACTGACCCATCTTTCACTAGGAGTTGGAAGAAGGATAAAAAGGATTTCACCAATGACTAAAAGGTTGAGTGGGACCCATCTTTCTCGTCCATATACCACTTAGTAGAGGGACCAACGAGAGTTCTTTAGAATAAATGTAAGTGAATAGAATCTTCCATAATTCTATTGAAAGAACACCATAGGTGAAAAGACATAATGTGATTGGCGGGGTCTTCTCTGGGCTTGCCTTCGAATTTGGGAATATCATAAGGTAGCTTAATGGGCATATTTGGTCAAGTGGGGTCATGTAATATGGGATTGTTTGTTATTTTGGTCAAATTTGGGATAATGAGAGATGCCAAGTATGGCATGGAGGGGGGAGTACTAGCCATTGTATGTGATGGTTGGTGAAATGTTCCTTGTGAGGATGGTTGGGAGCTTGTTCCTTGTGAAGAAGGTTGGGCTTCGCCTCCTTGTGGTGGAGGGCTAGTATGTGAGTTGTTTTGGGTATTGGTGCCTAGAAAATTATATCCAAGAAAGGTTGATCCTAGGACCATGGCACTTACTGGTGTATGTGAAGGTTGTGCTGATGTATCATCCAAATGGGGGATACCTCCCAAGATTGGGGGGAGGTTTTTCAAATGTCTAGAATGACGGGGATGTTATGGTTCCCCTATGATTCTGGGCTATGTGTGGGTATGTGATGGTGATAATCAGAAGAACTAATAGAATAAGTTCTTTACAAATTATCGAAATAATGTATTCATAAACTACATGAAATCAAATGGTGACAATAATACACAACACAACAATGTAACTTGTAGTTTGGTTGGTTTTTTTGACTTCGCATGGGGGAATATAAAAAAATAATACACGTGTCCTATCCAATGTAACGTATTTCATTTAAAATAGCCCTAGACCTCCAAAAAAGAACTCAATGGTGGGGCCATAACCCACTTGAGGAGATACTAGTGAAGGTATGAACAATTAGTTATAATGAGGAGTGAAGGGGGCATATCCTGAAAGTACTGGCGATATTTTCCAACAATCGTTCAAAATATGACTTAGGTGCGATTGCAACCCAAAACCACCACCTTGGGTAGATGAAACCTAGATTTTGGCCACTAATTCATGTTGATCAAGCACGCCATTTAGATTTTCATCCTCAGAAATCGTTCACAGGCTGGATTCTTTCCAAGGGTTGGGTGACCCAAGGAAGCACGCACAAAACAAATGGGCCTCGACCTTCAACCCTTCATGGGTGTCTCCCTGCCTTATGGTGTAGGAATGCTTGATTGGGATGATTTTGGTATCCTATTTCACAACTTTCTAAGTTTCAAATGAAAAAATGACGATGGGAGTTATTTGGATCCTTATCCCCAAAATCGTAACTTAGACTAACAAATTATTTTGTGTTCCTCTTGTGGAGGTTAGAAGTGAGTTGATTATGGTTTCTTTTAGAATTTGAAAGTGGGTTGTGAAGTTGGAGTCATGGGCCAACTTCTTCGATTAAGAGTGTTGTGAGAAAAATATTTTGTCAAACAAGTGAATCCCGTATGATTCTCCTAGATCACTTATGGGCATGAGGAGAATAACATACTACAGTTTCAAGTATCCGAAAAACACCTCTTGAATATGTGATGATGCATGCAAGAAGTGATAGTGAGTGATGAATTTTTAATAACTTTAACTAAGAAAATTTTGTTTGTGGACATCGCTTGGTCCTTTACAATGGTTGCTTACTGCTAACTTACTAGATCTCACAAACACTCCTTGCAAAAATTGAAAAATCCCTGAGTAACTAGCATGGTGGACATGTGGGTACTTACTTTTGAGCTTTAATCTCCCTAGAATGTTATCTAATCTAAGAAATATTTGAAACTATTCCTATATTGTGAACATGTGGGCATGTGTGGGCCCTTACAATGCTTTAAAATTCCTATTTGATTTACTCTAGATATTTGAAACTATCCTAAGATTGGCACATGTGGGCCCTTACAATTCTTTGATATTATGTTTCAAAAAACAAGATAATAGGTATTGGCCTCTCCTAAAATGGTTGATTTAAAGGGAGATAAAGGTTTCTTCAGGCAATCTGTTTTTATGATTTCCAAGATCACACAAGGGTGTGGGGAAAGAGCATACTCCAAGATTGTCTAAATAGCCTTCTAGTCCTGAATTAATGTGATGTTTTTGTAAAAGAAAATCTTTTAATGAAATTCAAATGTTAAAATTTAAGACATCCATGTAGCAAGTAAGGAAGTAAAAGATGCAAAGATTATTTTTAGCCTTCCTAGATGTCTATGTGTGGTCTAAGTTATCTGTGCAAGAATGAATTCCAAGCCTTCTTTTGATGGCTTTTACAAAGTTCCTAAAGTAAATCTACACTAATTGGTGGAAATGGGCTTCTCAAGCCTTACAATTTTGAAAAAATGAGACCAATGCATGGTTGAACAAAGGATAGTCATGCATAGAGTGTAGAGTGCATGTTGAGAGAGTTATGACATAGCATGGGACCACATAGACCATGTGTTTGTTAGGCCCGAACTCGTGTGCACACAGAGAGTTGGTGGGATGAAAATTTTCAACTACCTCTCTCAAAAAGAGGCTAAATTCTGCTTTCTGAGGGTGAGGCTAGGTTGGTTCTTGGTCATGCAAAATATAGAGAGTGATAATAATATCTCTAAGAGCTTACTTGAGAAGGAATTGTGATTCAAAATCCCCATTATGGTCACCAATCAATTTGGGTTCTTTTGTCACAAGAGTGAGCAAAAGAGAGTCCCTTAAATACCTTGGTAAGCCAACAAAGCAAAACATAAATGTGGTTAGCAAGTTATTGAACTTGCAAATTAGAAAGAAAAATACAAAGAAAGATAAGAATGACAAACAATGAAAACTAAACTAAGAAAGCATTAACAAAGTATGCATGAAATTGAACACATGGAATGGTTACCCAATAGAAATGAATCTTCGAATTGAGTGCACCAAGAGGAGAAATATGGGACTATGAATCCCCTATTCCTCTTAAGGGAGGGCTCTTTGATCCCTTAAAAACTAGAGCTATCACTCTCCAATGGTGAGTTAATAATGATGAAAAATTCCCAAGGCTTAGCTTCACAAGGGGTGTAAAGCTTGCACAATGCTACACTTGTTCAACCTATGGCTCAGGGAAAAGATGGGTTTCTCCAAGAGAATTTGAACAACATAACAATGCTATGGATTTCTTCTTTTATTTGCATACCATGATCTTCTATCTATAGGAACATGGAAATATATTTTACAACTAGTTTCCAATGTGAATGGGAAGGTATTTGAAGGTACCTCCCATCCTTTTAGTGATCCCAAGGTGAAATTCTAGGGATATTTTGGGGTATGGTTGAGATCCACTTCATCCTAGAAGTAGTTGAGGCCCAACCAAAATCATCAATGTGTCATTTCCACATCCGCGTGGGTTTGTCGATTGTCAGTTGTGTAGGGAGCGCATTGTGTGTGTCATACACTATGTTAGCATGTGTGGTTGTGCACACGCTGTCTTTGCTGAATGTGTGTAGGTTTTCAGGACCATTTTGCATGGTTTTTTTATTATATTTCCAAATTGAATGTCATCATCCTGTAATTATTGGTAGTGTATTGTACTTTTCCTGCCTATTTTTTCATCCATTGTCTGTATTTGTTTGAGCAATTTTTTGGTGATAACACCGACCGTTGATCATCGACGATTTCTCTTGGAAAACTTCAACACTTAGAGATTTTCAACAAAAACCCAAGTTAATCTAGGTCATCGATCTCTCACATAAGACGATCTTGGTAGTTGATTTTTCTTCGACCTCAAATGGATAAAATGAATACATATTTTCAATCTTCTCCACTTCGCAAACCTTTGAAATTGAATCCTGGTTGTTGATCTACTCAACCTTTCAAACGAATGAAACCTTATGAATTTTTAAATTTATCAAAGTGTATCTCGGCCATTGATCTCGAGATCAAACACGATCTTAGTCGTTGATTCACTGAACTCTGTAAAATACTAAAATGACCATTAAAAATAAAATTTGGACCTTCCAAGTTGAATTTAACTTTGCAAATATGCAGATCTACTCCATTAAACTTCTCTTAGACATTCCTGAGTCATTTAAACTCATATTTTTCTCACGAATTTGAGGATTTCACTCTAATTTTATCCATTTTCCCCCAAATTTGCACAACCAGAAGTCTACAACATTGAATTACTCAAACACACACTAGTTAGAGCCCATAAAAGCCTAATGTTTGATCCAGATGATCTGATACCATAATGTAACATCCCTCAGCCTAACTGAGGAACATTATGGTACATAATACTCTTAAAAATTAAAAAATTCCCGCTAACTAAATAAGTTCTTGTAGCTTACAACTACGAATTAAAACTAGATTTAGTTACTGCCTATTATAGTTAATTACATGCATATACAACATGCTAAAACAAAATGAAATGCAACTATTAAACTCAATTTCAACAATATATAAATTAGTCTGATACACATAGTTAATGCACAACAAATAAACTCATAATACAAACAATAACAAGATAGAACACTTATATTTTATAAAAAGTTGTGCAACCAGCTGCTTAGGATGAAAGTTCCACCCAACCATAGAATTTATACTCCAAATATCAACAAAAAGTCACCCATGAGTTGAGGCTAGTAATCCACAAAAGAGGGTGGTCTCTCACTGTTTAGTCATGGCTCAAAATTCTCACAACCCACTGGTATTCTCCTACAACTATCCCGATTTTCTACCATCTCTCTTCCTATTGACCTTCCCAACCCAAGGAATGTATCCCTTTTATGATATCAGTCCTTTGGGTGTCCCATTCATTTATGAGGTTCTTTCTGGTACATGTAACTAGTAATATCTCAGTTGGAAACTCAAGGGAGCTTGCTTTTAGGAAAACTAACAACAAGCAACAAAAAATACTTGCTGTCACAGTGCAACCCACACAAGAGTTTACTCTTCAGTCCTGACAACTCGACTCTTCAATATTCAACTCCAGAATGCTCCAGATACGCTCGATCATTCTCTAGAATTCACCCTACATGGTTTCTCCAGCTCCAAACCCTCTTTCTTTCTCTCTACTTGTTATTCATGCACAAACATTTGACTGACTAAAATCCTTTTTCTACCCATATGAATTTTCCTCTCTTTGGCTTACTTTCTTGACTCACACACTTCCCCAAAATGATTTTACTTAGCCCCCATGTGCCCAATAACTATGGTATGTGACTTCTCACACCCACCCTCTTACATGTATTCAATGATTGGCTTTAAGAATACTCAATCAAAAATCGAAAGGTTCATGTACCAATATAAAATTTAGGAAAATGGATTGAATTAATATACATGGAAAATTTCCCCTTATACCCCCTCTTGACCTAGTTCACCTTTTAATATCTAATCTAATATGCAAAAGAAAAACTAATTTTATATGTAGAATGTAACTTTATTCTAAATTCCTAGTTATAAAATAACAACTAACAACTTTGAACACATAACTAATTATACCTCTATCATCACTTTTAGTGAAAAGTCACTAAATAGATAAATATATTTAACCAACTATCAAATATATATATATATATATATATATATATATATATATATATATAATTAAACATATGATTATAGGTCCATATTCACAAGCTATAAACAAATATTTGAAAGACAAATAGAAATAAAACCACATTCTAAATTAAATAATAATCCACACATAAGAAAACATTCTTACAACAATTCTAATTACAACAAATGGTAGTTCCATACACATACACCATTAGAATCATAGTCTTGATAAGTTTAACTTTATTAATTCTCTAAATAAGCCTAAAATTTTTCCACAAACAAACACCCTTTCTCCTTACAAGTGATTGCATTTATAGATGATTCAAAAGTAATCACTTCTTGAGTATTCACTCTTCACCCTTCAACTCCTTTTAGGTAGTTAGACTTTTGAAATGTGTCCTTTGACCTTTTGGTTTTCAATAAATAATTTTCTTTTAATAAAGATATATTATTTATGTATTTTCTTTTTAATGTATGCATCTTAGATTTCATAATTAACATCATATTAATAGCGCATATTAACATCATACGCGTGGGAAAACTAATTTCTCTAATGCTATATGACCAATTCTCTCAACATTGGTTCCATAAACCTTTATAAGTTATTAATGAATAAATTAATAAATTAATTTATTTTTGATGAAGTATAAATAATCCTTTAACCTTGTTTTTCTTTATATCTAAAATTGTTTCTATTACTACTACTTCCACTTTATATTATATTCCATGTCTTCCCTGCACTCTTCTACTATTTTGTGTGAACTTGGCTCTCTTACTAAATAAATATTACATATTTGGATTACTCTTATAGCTTCTTCCCACGGGAAATGACATTTACTAAAGGATCCCTCAATGTTATTCTAATTTTATGCAAGTTGATTTCCAATTTTCTAGAGCTACAAGGTTACAATCAATGTATTTATTACTCAACCTTGGAATATTTGCAGGTGTTTGAATTTATTCTTGTTTTCATCTATTGACTTTTTCTGAACTTATTTATACCTTTTTACCTATTGTACCTTTTTATTTTTATTCCTATTGTACCTTTTTATTTTTAACTTGATTTGAAAAGATAAAAATCTGTGAAGAATACAATTGTAAATCATGTAATCTTTTGTACAATAACCTCTAAAACTCATTCAATTTATCCCGCACTTTTACTATGCTTCCTTTATACTTAATGAGGTTATACTTAGTGAGGTAGGTTGTTTTTGTACAATAGCCTCTAAAACACATTTAATTTATCTTGCACTTCTACTACACATGCCTTATATTTAGTGAGGTTGGTTGTTTTTTATTTGTAGTATTCAACCTAGTGCTCTAACATTTTTATTTTTTTCTTGGATTCTTCCCATCTTTTATCATTTAAATCACATTTGACTTAATTGCTTTCACACCTGTTGAAAGTGTTGCTATGATATCTTAAACTATTTCTTTAATGATAGGGGTCTCTATAGTAACAATTAATTATTTTATCCTTTGAAATATTCATCTTATCTTATTATGGGTTTACTTGTTGCTATGATATCTTAAGCTATTTCTTTAATGATAAGGTCTCTACAGTGACAATTAATTATTTTATCCTTTGAAATATTTATTTTATTATGGATTTATTTGATTCATTTTCCTTACCCAAAAAAAATTAAAAATAGCTACTTGTTTTGTATTTCCCTATAAAACCTATTATGCATTAAGTCCTAAAAAAGAAATGCAACCTCTTATTTTTTATGTCATTGCAGGCATATCTATCATATTTGATGGAGTTAATTCTTGTGAATTTGATATTCCTTCTACTATATAATATATTATATTTCTATGATCATTATACCTCTTTTTATGATCTTCTTCTTATTTTCTCTTAACTTTTGCAGCTACTCTTTCGTCATTCGCCAACCTTTTATCTTCAATTCACTTATGCTCAAATTATTGTTGTATTTGTCTCTCCTTTTCTAATTCTTTTCTTTCTATTCTACCTTTTTCAAATGCTTGATCTCTCTCTTATTTTTTATTAAATTTTTCTTTATCTCTTTCTTTAGAATGTTCTTATTCATTCCTTATGCATTATAGTTTCGCTTCCTTATCCTATCTTTTTGATCTTCTCTCTTTTTTCTTACTTCTTCTTTCTCTTTACTTTCCCTTTACATTTTTTTTATTACTTATCTTAATCAATACTTCTTCATGATATTTATATATTCTATATAATTATTCTTCCTATTGGGTTTCATGTTAATAGTGTTGAAGTTTAAGTAGCTTTAGAAGATATTCTTATTGTACTTGACCAAGACAAAACCATGAAGAATATTATTATATTATATTTATTAAGACGACCTTATTGTGACTTTGTAAAAGTCCACCCTTTTGTGCCTTGACAATTAAAATGTACAATAAAAGGATATAGTGACAGGTCGACCCAGACCTAATTTTAGGTTGGCCAAACTACTATCTATAAGGGAGGCTAACGCCTCATTTGAAAAAACATACACACAATCTCTCAAGTCAAGAAGAGAAGAACACAAGTCTTAGAGGGAGACACTATTGCAACAGAGGGTGATGTTGTGGAAGATCTTGGTTTATCTCTTGGGTATATCTTGGTTATGTGGTGTGCTACACTTCCCTAGTCAAGGGTTTGAGAAGGATATTCTACTTTGTTAGTTCTCTCTTGGAGAGAGATGCATTGTCTTGGTTGTTGAATCTATATTGAGAAAGTTTGTTGGGTTTTTCCCCTAGAGGTTTTTCCTAGGGTAAATCTTGTGTATGTTGTAGATGTGATTCTTTCAGTGATCCTTAATATGCAATTATTTTGCTAATTGTTTAAAAGTAAAAGAACACTAATCTAATTAACTGATTAAGACAAAATTTCAACATGGTATCAAAGAAGACCTGAAAGAAGGAATTTTCATAGCACAAAAGAGATTGTTAAGGAAAACAAGGGCATAGGAAGACTCTCCTAACCCTAGCACACCTTTTTCATGGAACAATTTTCAGTTTTGGACAAGTTTCATAAATTAGGGTTTCTGCATACTAGGGTTTCTGCATAAACCCTAAAAGGTGACATCATCCACATTGTTGGAGGAAGTTGGTAAAAGTAAGACCATCAAGGAGCTCTCCCTGGGAGGGTGCATCTAGTCCCTGAAATATAATTCCAAAATTTGAAGTTTGAGGAATTAGGGTTTCCTCATAAAACCCTAGGTTTGTAGTACCAGTTGTAGTTGCAGTATCAATTGCAGTTGTAGTGTCAGTTCCTTCATGTAATTTGCTTCGTACTAGTTGTAGTACCAGTTGTAGCACTAGTTGCAGTGCCAACACCAGTTGCAGTACTATTTGTAGTGAAAGTTTCTATGAAGTGTTGGGATTGTTTTTTGGTTGTCCTAGTGTGCATTACCCTAGCAAATCTCTAGCTACCTTTATATTACAAGTTGGAGCACTTTTGAATTTTTAATGGTTCGTCATTGCTTGCCATTGCTTCCAGATGGTGCCACTACATGTCGATGTTGTCGGAGGTATGTAATTATATATATATATATATTTAAAATGTATCATTATTTAGGGGTATTTGCAGGAGAAGGGATATTTTTTCAAAACAACAATCGTATATCCAAAAGGATCTCACATCCATCACATTCGGAGGAGCAATGCACCCCAGGTTTGATTTTTTTGATATGCCTCTATTTGTTATGGAATTATTGCGATCTTATGAACATCTAGGTTTCATTTTAATCTATTGAATTTATGATTACCATACTAATCTCTGGTCAAAGTTAAAGTTAGAAACTAACTTTAGTCAAAGTATTAGATTGATTAAGGTTGAGATTTTAGAGTTTATTTGCATTATTTTCTCTAACTCAGATTTATGTCAAGAGAGCATATTATCTTAGTACAATGGATAGTTCGAAGAAAATACTTGTCATCTTGAGTGAAGGAGACTCAGAATAAAATAAAAAACACTCAGTCTTGAAGACATGACTTCATGTTCCAAGCTTGATTGATTAAATTGATAAGTCTCAAATTTACACATATCAAGTTTTATAATTACTACACGACAAGTAAATAGTTGTGACAACAATCTCTGCAAATTTCTATTACTATTTGTAACGTCCCCTCTGTTACGACTAGGAAAAGCACAACACAATAGGTAATTTTTGTTAAGTCTTAGGAATTTAGCGTCAACACATAATTCAAGCAATGCATAATCAAACGACATCATAATTAAAGAATTACAAGAAACTCATCATCGTAATCAAATGATGTCGCAACAGACGCATCAACATAATTAGTAATGAGACATAATCAACACATCATCACATGTAGATAATGATACATAATCAACAAGCGTTATAAATGGCAACGCAAGATCAACTCATCATGGTCAACTGGAATCATCAATACTTGTAATCGCTCAACTCATCACATAAACATAACATAAGATAACATAAACATAACATAAATATAACATAACAATAACATAAATATGACACAAAGATGACATAAAGATACTACCCGCCCAACCTACCCTGCAAGGTTAGGACCTCCAACACACATAAGAAATTCTCAAGCCCAGAATTCATCTGATTGATTTTGACCATTTAAGGTCTCATGGATGGCGACCTTTCTGAGGAACAAGAAGGTGTATACATCCCACTAACACAATCAAGTCCAAAACCAACTAGCTAAATCAACAACATCAACGATAATCAATTTTGTCAATCAGTCAATCTTAATCATCAATTAAACATGGCATAAGAGTAATAAATCGCATAACTCATCATATACAACATTAATTCAAGGGACAAGATTAAGAAATTTCACAGTCGATCATACATCAACGTTTAATTTCAAGATGCAAGATTATCTAATTACTAAATCGTTTTTACGTCGACATTATTGCAAGGCACATTAAATCCAATTACTTAATCATTTACACATCAACAATAAATGATGCAGGAGTAAATAAACTTTAAACAATCATACGTCAACATAATAAATGGTGCAAGAGTATTCTCAACCTTATTTTCATGGTGCAAGGATGACTAACTACTTAACGAGTCAAACATCAATATTAAATTCATGGTGTAAGTAAACTAATAACTTAATCAATCATCAGTCATTAAATATTCATTGCGCAAGAGTAAACTATCGATTTATTTCATGGAGTAACAAAATCTATCTACTCAATCAATCATACATCAATTTAATGGATGCAAGAGTAAATTATTACACATCTCGTCATACATCAGTGTTATTCATGGCGCATGAATGGTATAATTACTTAAGTGGTCACACCTCAACATTAGTCAAGGCATGCAATTAAATTTAATTACTTAATTTATCATGCTTCAACATTATTTCAAGCACCAAGAGAAATCTATAGTTTTGTTCCTTGAATTTATTCAGGAGGACCTAAAGTTTTTTAAATGATAGGTGAGACATAATAAAATATTGGGCCTATATATCAGATATCAAAAATTTGAAAAAAAATTCAATAAAACATAAAAAAACATATAAAAAAACTATATATATGAGATATCAATTACAACAATTAACAAAAACTAATTATATGGCATAAAAAAAGGGCGGGAGGATTGAAAGTTTATCACAATAAAAATGCACCACTTCAAAGATAAATCAATGCATCATGAATATTGGTAGACTTAAAAACATGATGATTTTAAGGGCATCTTAGCATGATTGTGAGGATTAAGTAACACATGTCGATCTGGAAGGTGATGCTTACCAAACTTGGAAAGCGCAGTCCCCCTTTAAGAAAAATAGTAGAGAATATGAAGTAAAATATATGTAGAGATAAATTAGTTGGAATGCAAGGTAAAAAACACCAGGAGGGTCATGAATTTCTAGGCGAATTTAAATTCTACACACATAGATGATTCAAGGAAATGAAACGCGAGGAGGGTCACAAGTTTCTAGGTGAATTGGTTAAAAAATGCAACAACATTTAATCCACTCAAAAAATAAATAAGATATCATAAAGACAATGTCGAGACATTAATCGAACTCAAATAAAACTCCATATGATGGAATCTTGGTGAAATCCTTGGGGAAAAACGTAGAGAAGAACCAAGTAAAATCACAAAGAAGCACCATGTAAAATATGATGAGTAATAAGAAAAATTAGCCAGGTAATATGAGATAAAATCATTGAGCATTTGAAGAAACATTCACTGAGTAATAAAAGGTAAAATTGCTGAGCATTTGAAGATAAATTTGCTAAGTTATAAGCCGAAAAATCGTTGAGCATTTGAAGAAAAATTCGCTAAGTAATAAGAGGTAAAATCATTGAGCATTTGAAGAAAAATCCACTGAGTAATAAAAGGTAAAAATCAATGAAGGAAAGGAGTTTTAGAGCTCCGAATCTTCCCCAAAAATGCAGAGTAAAGAAATAGTATAAATTGCTATCAAGAAGGGAAAAAAGCAGAGGCTTAGAAGGAGAGGATCATTGGGAAATTATCTCAACGCAGAGGTAACTCTGAGGAGGCATAGAGATAGTCAATGTGCATTCCAGAACAAATCTTGGCTGAGAACAACTTGTGTGCAACCTCTTCATAAACGCCAAAACGCAGAGGGTTAAGATTTTGGGTGATTTGATGGAAGCCGATGTTTAAAAACCGGTCAAAAGCAGAGGTGAAATGAAGTTCGATGGGTAATCAACAAGTCATAGGTTGACCATTCCCAATCAATGCAGAGGTGTATAAAACCTCACTAAGAAAGAGACAAATCATTGGGTTATTGCATGATGTAAAAAGCATGGTGAATCACAAGGTAAAAATGCATATTTATGAGGTGAGAATTTGTGGAGCAAAGGAAGAAGGCACAGATCCTTTGACTCCTCCAAAATTCAAAGAAATGAGGTGGAACTTGCTATGCAAAAGAATGAAGGCACAAGGCCTTGGCTCCTCACATAAAACACAGTGAACCGAGGTAGGCTCAGATCTTGGGATTTTCATAAAACGCAGGGTTATAAATGTATAAAATCGCTAGCAAAGGATTAAGGAACATAGGTGAAAGAAAGATGGAAATGCCAGGAATTACATCTGTACAAAATTGTTGAGGGAGAAGAGTCAAAGATTTAAAAATATGTAGAGAATAGAAATCAGAGATAAACACATAGAGATTTATTAAACCACAGAGAATAAAAAATATATGAAGTCACATAGGAAGCATTTGACAGTCACACCGCTTTGCAAGGTCATCAATCAATAGACTAATTTCAAAACCATATACATAATAAAAACTTAATATAATGAAAATTCAAAATGAAAATACCATGACCGGTGAAGATAGGCTTGATGACGATCCTTGGCGACTGGTTTTCCCTTCCCTCGTCTACATGCTAACCATTGAGACTTCACCGGTATCTCCCAGCCAACACTAGGGGTACTCTTCTTCCCCCTTAGCTACCCGAGTCGCAAAGGGGCCACACACACAGAACCAGAGTCATCTAGCTCCCAACTCGCCTCACAAGGTAGAGCCACCACTCTCTCACTCAAGTTGGGTATCCCAACTCTCACAAGTAAAACCAGTCAGATTTTCTGCATCTTAAACTTACTCATAACCCGTGTGTTCCATTCCTCCTCTCAGCCATTTATTTTATAGAATTTTCTTAGTGACAACATGCCAATTGCACATTAAATTCATTTTCTTTTTTTTTATTTAATTAGGAATTATTCCCCCCATACACTTGTCACCCGTTCTCTTAGTTGTACAAGTAAATCCACAATTTAATTTAATTAAAATTCAATTTCCCTCACCCATCCTGAAAGTGCTCCTAAAAGCACTCCTATTTGTCCCTTTATTCCCTTTATTTCCCATTTATGATTGGCGCCTTTCTAAAATAGAGTTGAGTTAAAATAGGAATGTTCTCTAGTTAGAGATCCGAAAACATCCTAGTAACCTAAACATAGACAATGGGTTAGAACTAAGCGAAAATTGGTTCCCTTTGATTCATAAAAATAATAATAATCATTGATAATTATTATTCAAATACTAAAAATTAAACAAAATTAGTCAAATTAAAACAATAAAAATTAAAATTAACCTAGTCTAGAATAACATGATAATTGAACCCTAATAGAGTCTTTAATTAACTTAATACCTAGAACTTATGAACATAGTTGATTAAGCTTAAAATTAAAAAACATTGAATTAATTAACATTTAGAATAAAAATTAAACCTTAATAACAAAATAGAAAACCCTAAAAAACTTAATAATTAAACATTATACCTAATAATTGAACCCTAATAGACTCTTTAATTAACATAATACCTAGAACTTATGAACATAGTTAATTAAAATTAAAATTAAAAACATCGAATTAATAATAATTTAGAATAAACATTAAACCTAAATTAACAAAAATAGGAAACCCTAAAAAACTTAATCAAGTATAATTTTTAATAAAGAGTTTTACTGAAATCCTAGCCGACACCTAGGTTTTCCCTTACCTCCAGTATTTATTACCATCTTTTCTCATCATTTGAACCCAGGATTCATGTCCTGAAGATGGACCCTGATTTGGATCTGAAACGTCGACGAGCTATTGAAAAAACTGTGGCTATTCCGATCAATCCTGAAAATCCCAACCACACAAATCTTATCAATATAGATACCTTTCTATGCTTGCACATTCTTGTATGATTTATTCCTGTCTTATTTTAATTTCTAATTTGGTATTGACTTGCACAAAGTGTATTAAATCACTCTTTAGATTTGTTTTTTATTTTAATTTTTTTTTATTGATTTCTTAAATTGATTTACTTCACCCTTCATTATTTAATTTATAAATTAGTTTTTAATCTTCTCAATAATCTTAGACTTAGAATTAGTTAAATTTTTATTTGCATGACCTTAGACCCTTAGGTATTATTCTTAATAAATTCATTCTTTAGTTAATTAATTAATTCGACAGATGCTTAAGATTTTATAAGGTTTAACATTCGCTCAAAGTTTTCTAGGCCACCTAGATTCATTGACCCATTTTTTTTTATCGCGGCGTGCCCTTCAAGATGCAGTCCATGCTCCAAGGGTGCCACTCGCCTTTGGTTCAAATTTTAATTATGCGATGTTCCCTTCAAGACGCACTACATGCTCCAAGGGTGCCACTCACCTTTGACTGGTTTTGGTAGTTTTCCAACCCTTGGAGTCAACACTCCATTTAGGCAACCTTGTGAGAGAATAAGGGCCTCTAAGGAATAAAGACCCTGCCTTATTGTGCACCCCTTAGAATCTCTGTGAGCGACTATCTCAATTTTCCCTCACGACATCATGGATCTCTTGAACTAGGTAATCATTAACCTACAATTCGAGCCATGTCGAGAGTGCTAGTAGGCTGTGACAGGGGTGCTACCACACCTCTCCCTCAATATATGGTTGTTGTGCATGGCCCCTTTACTCCTTATGTGATTCAACTTAGCAAGAAATTGTCATCCTGCATCCATCAACGAAACACTGTCAATGATCCACAAACAACATCATAATATACCAGATCATATGTCACATATGCATAAAGGAAATACTCAAACCAATACAATCCACTCCCTGACTCGATCCAAATTCCAAGGAGGTCCAATGATGCCATCGACATCCTCAATCTGTCAAGTGTCCTGCACACTCATGGGAAACTCGTTAATAGAATCTGTCAATACATAGATATCCAATAACATAACATCAAAATCCATCAACATCATCATAAGAATCCATAAGCGAAACAGACAACGCATACTAAAATCGGATCACTTGCACACAAGTGTCCTCAAAGAATAAGTCAATAACATGTGCTCGCAAGAGCGATATGTTACACTAGTAGATATAATGAATACTCGGTAGCATGTGAGCACTATTGATATAAATTCTTATTGTAACTGCTTACTATATATAACTAACATGTAACATCCTGCTCTACTGAGCACAATTTTATTGAATTATTCTTTGAGGACACTAGCGTGCAAGTGATCTGGCTATGGTACATTGTGATTTCGTTTTGATTATGGATTATACATTATGATGATGATCTATTGTGACTTATTTTTATTTGATGTATATGTATTGGTAGATTCTATTGAAGAGTTTTCCTGAGTGCACATGACACATTACAGGTTATGGATGCTGATGGCATCAATGGACTTCCTTGGCCTCCGGATTGAGTCAGGGAGTGAATTGTATTTTGATTGATTATTTCATTTTACACACTTGTGACATATGATTGAGTATAGTATGATTTATGTATATGGATTATTGACATGGTTTTAATCAGTGGATGTAGGTTTGACAATGATTTCTAATCCAAATCACATAAGGAGTATAGGGGCTGTGCACAAAAACCAGACATTGAGGGAGAGGTGTGGCAGTATCCCTGTCACAGCCTACTAGCACTACTGCCATGGCCGAATGGTAGGTTAACGATTACCTAGTTCGATAGGTCCACGATGTCATGAGGGCGGACTGAGACAGTCTCTCACAAAGATTCTAAAGGGTGCACAATAAGGCATAGTCCTTATTCCTTAGAAGTCCTTAGTCTCTCACAAGGTCGACCGAGTGGAGTGGTTACTCCAAGGGTTAGACAAACTTCCAAAAACCAGTCAAAGGCGAGTGGAACCCTTGGAGCACGGAGTTGCATCGTGAAGGACACGTCATGAAATTAAAAACTTGTGTCAATAAATCTAGGTGGCCTAGAAAACATTGAAATGATTAGATCTTGTTGGATTAAAATAATTAATTACACCATGAATTTATTAATTAAAGCCCAATAAAATTCTAAGCCTAATTCTAAGACTAAACCTAATTCTAAATTTAATTAAGGGACTAATTGAATTATGACATAAGTTAAAAGATTGGAGAATATAATCAAACTCTAGGAAAAACGGGGAATAAAATTTAAAGGTTGGATAAAATGCACATTTTTGCATGAAATTAATAAATTGGATTTTTAAAATAGAAAGAAATAAAATATGAGAGAATAGGTGTAAACATAGAATAATATCTAGATTCAAGATACCACTAGTCTAACTAGAATAATACTCCTAATCCAACTCTAACTAAGATCTAGTTAGGAGACACTCATTAAATGAGAATTTGGGGAACAAAGGGACAACTAAGAGAAAAAATAGGATCACATTGGGGATTGTGAGAGAAATTGGATTTTTGAATAAAATAAAATGGTAATGACTTGTGCAACATGGGGAGAGTGTGACAAGTGCGTGGATGAATAATCATAATTAATTTAATCTAAAAAGTTAATTATTTGTGCATGTGGATATGTGTCATTGGGTATTTTTCTATAAAACAAATGGTGAAGAAGGAAAAAGGATCTCAATTACTCTTGGTAAGGTTATGCTGCCAAAATTATTGTGGACTATGTTTTACTTGTGAGTGTTGGGATACCAATCTTAAACAAGGAGTGGAAGCTCTTCCTTGCGAGGTAAGCTTGGAGCTATGGCATTCTGGTTTTTGTGTGTGGCCCCTTTGCGGCTCAGGGGATAAGGTGGAAGAAGATTACCCCTATCATTGGCTGGGAGGTATCGGTGAAGTATTTTGATTGGAAAGAGAGGGAAAATACATTGTGCAAGGTTTCAAGTTGAGGGGAATCCTCAATTATCCACACCCTTGGTTTACGGTATTTTGTTTTCTAGTTATTGACTATGTAATTAAATGTTAATTGTATATATTGAAGATGTACATGAAGGATTGTTTTAGTTAGTTATGTAATTGCACCTTATATGGTTGTTAATAGAAAAATAGTAGAGAATCATATAATTTCTTGTTCTTTTATTTATACGATTAAATTCATAACGTTGTATTTGTTATCAAGGCAGTTTGGTGCTATATATATCAATCTGATTAGTTATGTGTATTGTAATGATTATTGGAATTTATTTGATACAGAAAATAAAAATCATGATAGTAAAATGAATATGTATGGAAGAATTTGATTATTGACATTTAATTCAGATTACTTATATGTATAACCATACCTACAAATGTGTAATCTATTTTTCCATATTTTTGCAACCATTAGATTATTTCCTATACGTCAATTTGTACATGTTTATTCCTTGAAATTTCCATAAATTTGATCTATATTGGAAGTGTTGGTTTAAATAAAAACTATAATAAACACTTTGTTCTATTGTATGGCATTTTGATCAATTTTTGTTGAGTTATAGAGACTAGTTTGGTTTATTTAAATTGGTGGTTGGTTCTGAAATTTTTAGTTTTCAATTAGAATTCGAAAGTACCCTGTTGTTTTAGATCATGATTTCGTTGATGGCTTAATATCCTAAATTTAATGGATTTGTGAATACACTCACTATGCGTCATTACAAGTCATTTTTTTATTGTACTTTTTAAAATTCAATAGAAACTCAGAAGCATCGAGGGAATAAACAATATTGTGTTGGTTGATGACTTAAACCTAAACCTACTACTAATGAGTAGCATGGAACCCATAACTAATGATTTAGAAATTTTGAGAAAAAATCCACTGATAGAAAATAATGAAAATTAGTCCTTGCATGTTGAGTGAGCCCTCCTTGTGCGCTCTTAATAATTTAGACAATCAAATCTTTTGTCCCATTGTTCCTCGTATATCTGTTGTTCCATAAGATTTTCTAACCTTGGGTACACTTTGTTTCTTTTCTAATCGTTTAATTTAGGATGCTTGCTTAACCTGACATTTGTGCCATCACATCCAATACTACTTTACTTAAATCAGTTGTCTGCCAATTTGTATTTATGCCATCATGCATGACCTATAGGTGTATCTAGACTTGGATCATCACCTTGACACAGGTCAACTGAAAACATAATTAGAGGGACAGTTACAGGTTTGAATAGGAATTAACGCTTTGCATTTAGCCTTATATAAGTTAACAATTAATTAAAGTAACTAATATAAGTAGATTGGTGGTCATGATTATTGGCTTGTCACACTATTAATGATAATGAGTTTTGGTCACATATTACCAACATTAATTTGTCGAGTGGTCGTATAATTTGAATCTTATTTAATTTATGTGTCTAGAATGATATCGCAAGAATAATGAGGGGAAATTCACTTAACTAGTTGATGGTATTTTTAATAATACATAAATTTGGATGCAGGTATTCCCTTGGTGCTCGGGTAACTGACACTTTTGGTTTTATTAATACCTTGAGAAACCTTGATCGGATTTCTATATGCAGTTTAGACCAACTAAGATTTAATATAGGTGTAAAACAATAAAATTATTCATTAGTGATCTAAATTTGAAATTGGAAAAGAATGTGTAATGTTGATCTTATGAAAAGTTGTTATGAGTACTCCTTGATGCTTAGGTTGAATAATTGTAAAATTATTCGACCTCGTGATAAATTGGTTGCTCGTAGCTAGTAGTCTGAGTCGGATGATGGTATATACGGATAGTATAATACCATTGTTCTTCCTCTCTTACAATAATAATTGTTAGGCCAAAATCTAGATAGGTTCCATATTGAAAAAAGTATGAGTTCTAATTTGGACCTTTCAATGGGAAGAACCCCTACTATTGAAAAAGGGGGCATTTACCCTTTTAAAGATAATTGTAACTCTTTTCTTAGAAATATTATTTGACACTATTTATAATATATTTGTACACAATGATGTCATATTATTTTCTTTAATCCTTTATCCAGATATTATACTACCAAACTACCAAAAGCTTGCATTAGTTGTCATGGCACTAAAATATTAATCTACTACAAAATCACATTATATGTCATGGCACTAGAACATTTAAGTATTCATATTCTCATTTGATTAACCAATCGATTAACAAATTTAAATTATACATTACTTCTAACGACACTTAAATTAAATTTTAATTTGTTTCATGACACATCACACATTTTAAGGATGTTTAATTATGTCCGAGAATCACGAACTCACTAACTAGTGCTAGATATCACTACCCACTTAAATATCTGTTCATATTGGTTTCTCTATCAAGTAGAATATAAAATCAAGTGGATTCCATGACAACCTCTCAACTTGAGAAAATAATATTGAGGTCCATATCATCCATAGGGTAATATGGACCTTCTCACCTAATCCCACAACCACAATATTTGTGGAAGAATAAGAATATAAGAACTTGGTTGGAATGGACCTCCACCCCTTATGGTGATCCTTGTGCCTACTCGAACCAGATCACCCTTGTAATCCCAATCTCCTTATCATCCATATTTAGTGTTCATCCATGTCCATGAATGTTTCTAAGGAAAGCCCCTATATCTTGCATGAAATTATTTACCAAGAAAACTTGTTAGAGAATATATATATATATATATATTCCAAACATCCTATATTTTTTCATCACCAATGAGGATGCATAAACATGGATCAAGGGAACAATATCCTCTTTGCTATCGTTAACACCATCAGAACTCGGTGAGGTCCATAACCTATAGTTAGTCAATTGATAGATACATAATACAAAATATAAATCCACATTCCCATTGGAATATACAACTAGAAATATATATACACTAAATGTATTGGTTTTCCAATCATAAGTAGCACATAAAGAAATTCCATCCCTTCATAGGATTGCAAATTGAAGGCACAAATACATAATGCATTATTAACGATATTTAATATAAATAATATAGAGAAACATATGTATATGTATATGTATCTATAAATTCATGACTTCATGTCACAATACCATATAACACGTATGTCCATGTCAATATGTCGAGGGTCATGTATACAACCAAATTTGATCAACCCCTTGATTGTGGTAATATACTCAAACTGCATAAAAACATAAGCCAAATTTGAACAAGTATAAGGTCCAAAATGTGGACACCACATTATCTCTAAGTAGTATAAACATAATCCAATCACATGTTACATGTCACATCACCTAAATTCTAGGAAAATTACTTACTTACACAAGCCATGTGATTGCATATGCATAAACCAATTTAATCAACCCCAATCAAAGGTAGTGGACTTGATTTAGCAATAACAAAAGAAACTAATATAGATATATACAAGGCTCAAAATGTGGGGCACTCTATACATCAACCCTTTAGGAAACTTTGTCTTGAAGTTATGGTCAGTCACACCCATAAAAAAACACAACACGTACCCTTTCCATCACTGTGGGACATAAATACTTTGCTACATTGGATTGGATCGATATGACCACTGGTCAGTCACTTACCAGTTTCCCTTTTAATATCAAGTGGTTTGTCCAATACATGCCATCACAACACCAATATCTAAATTGTATTAAACACCCTATGTAGATCTACTAGTAATGCAAGTTGATTCATGACTATCCCAATCCTCAACCCAATCCTCTAATGGATTTTAAATGGTATAAATAACTAGATAAACAATTTAGTGTCCATGCCAAATTTTATGGTGCTTCTATATAGACTACATTTTACGAGGACATTGTCTCCTACATTAACATTTATTTTAGGTCTGTTGGGATCACGGTAACTCTTTTGATGATCTCCAGATTCATTTAGTCTTATTCTAATCCGAATCACAGAGTTCAACATGAACTACCTTGTAACAATTTGAATGACACCATTCCAATCAAACTAAGTATGCATGATGTTACCAATGCTACCAAAGAAAGACATACACCCTCTTGCTGAATTAGGTATACCTACATTGTCATTTCAACTAAAAAATCACTCCTTTGATTGAACCAAAAACCTAGGTTGCGATATACTATATCATAAGTCCACTTTTTTCCTATGGTTTTCCAAAAAGGAAATCAAACTCCCAAACAAACCATGGTGACCTACCATGATCTCATAGACACTTCATGCAAATAATGTGATTTCTCTAACAAGTCCCTCCCTTTTTGTACAGACCATAGGTTTTATTCACATGATGAATTTTGTTTCTCTTGTTAACTTAATAATCATAATCATAATCATAATTTATTCACACCACCTTTGAGGTGGATGCAATCTTGTCATAAATCAAAGGATATGATGTTATGTTAGAATTCATGACAATATAATATGTAAGATGACTCTGATTGGACATTAGATATAGTTTCTCTATTGATCCAACTGCTCGATCATTTGTAGAGGTAAGCACTCACACATACAATTTCATTTGTTTCTAACGTAGGAAACACATTACTATGCTAATTGACTATTTTTTGGCCTTTATATAAAATAAACAAATTCACTACTTGACCATTTTCTCTTTAAAAATTTGCCCAATTTTTACCAAAAAATGCTTAGATTAGCAATATTCACAAAAATTTACATGTTTTAATAGTAAATTATATTTTTTTAATTGAATATTCACATACATGTCTATATGTAATATTTTTTCAAACCAAAATAGTCACCTACAATATTATACTTGGTATAATATTCAAATCCTTAAAAAAATACCCTACCTTCTATAACTCTTTTTGCAATTGACTCAAGATCCTATTTTATGCTAGATCAAGGTTCTTATGTCATGGTTAGTTCTTCAGGCCATTAATATATCAGCTATGGTCAATTATAATGAGTATACACCTTACATTAGCTATAATGAATATACACCTTACATTGTCTAGACTCTATCTTCGTTCACACTCACATGTTTGTTAATGCAAAACCACACTTCTCTTTCAATTCTCCCTTACTAAGTTCCATCATCCCACTTTTAACAGACAACTTATTCTTCTTAACACAATTATAAACCTTGGATTATCTTTATATAATGCTTAATCTCTAGACAAATAGTCTTCTCTTGTGATCCACATACATTTCAATGATAAGATATATTGTTCATTGCAAAAAATTATACTTGAATATATTATCACTCTAGCTCAAGTGGTATGATGCATATGCAAAATTCATGACATTTGTGCACAAAATTTTTCCATGTTATGAATAACATACAATAACATAACTACATATCAAACATATTTTGTGATGTAGTTACTTCATGGATTCTTTCATTACTATCCTCAATCTCACTTTTTTCTTGAGTCATGGAGACTTGATCTTGACAAAATTAATGTCGTATATATTATGTTCCCTTGTTACAAATAAGACACATCTTGATTTCTATACTTATTTCTATTGAAAAATATCCTACTTTTATGTCACGCCATGTCGACACAAGGACCAACACCTCTCAAGAAAAATATGGTGGTTGACAAGGGTCCATACCAAAACCTATAGTGTTTAAGTCTTGAGATTTTCCTTCCTAACAATTACTTCATAACTTAAAGATATGTACCAAATCCTTGCCTCTAACACTATATTTCTTACAATGAGTAATGTATTTCAATATGCATGATCATATTTAGATATATCAGTGTTCTCACACGGGACTTGTGCACAATAATCCATGACACATTAATGTAATTTATAATATCTAAAATCTTATGGGTTAAAGTATTACCCATAACAATAGAAATGTCCCTTTGTCAATTATAGTTCTTACCAAATATCATTAACCCATCAAATGAACCCACTCCTCATTCCTCAATATTAATGAAATAACACCACTTAAGGTAATTACCACTAATATTATGACCTTTACAAGATGCCCAGACTACACTACTCCGATGTGGTTAAAATTTGGACACTTCTACTTGGTTATACACTACTCTGGTGCGGTTAAAATTTTGACACTTCTACTTGGATATCCCTCCTTAACATTCTTCCAAAATATATT
>JASDQU010104011.1:23038-62070 GCA_032191745.1 Picea mariana | reverse complement strand
ACTACTGGAACTAGTTTTTCTTACTTGCGATACTCGTTCCCTCCTCTGTATCATAGAATTCATTTGTTATGAAAAAAAAAAAAATATGGGCGGGAAGGGAGTACTATATTGTAATTGGCAGTAGTTGTGTTGCCTTTGAATAGAGAACAAATTTATTATTTCCTTGTGTCATCATAATTTTGGGTTTAGCATGGCCTTAGGAAGCTGATCTCGCTACAAAATTTTCTCTACCGACTGGTTACTCTTTCAGTCCCTACAAAGAACATAACAGATGCCTCCTGCATCTAATTGTCACATAATTGAGTCCATGCTAACAAAGTACACCATATATCTCATGCTCTTGTTCAAAGGAAGTCTATCAAACCTATGTCAGCTACTCCTCATAAATCTTGACTTCGCATGTCGGCCATACCCTCAGTTTTGTCTCAGAATCACATGATACTTTGGTCTTATCATGCACCCTGGCCCTACTTTCATCATTGGTAGGTTACCTTGAACCCAAAAATCGACACTTCATCATTGGTCATTGACTGGGTGGTTTCCCTTATGTTCGATGACAAGACATTTACTCACACTTTGGGATTTTTGCAGTGTCTTGGATGCCATTAGCCTTATTGGTGGTTTCCTCTCCTTTGTCAGCAGTTTTTCATCATTGGCTTCTATTCAGAGGGTCTTTTTCGTGTATCGCTTGTATTTGACACACATGAAAGACGCATAGGTTCGTTGGTTCGTGAACATGTTCTTCGTCTGATATCCACCAAATCATGAAGCTTCTACTTTGTTCCTTGTGCTGACTGATGAGAGATGCCTCAATGCTCTCCTTTCAGCAGGTCTCTTTCCATCGAATTTATCTCATTTATTCTCGATATGGGACCTAGATTTTTCTGAGTACCTTGAGGCTTGTAGTCATTAGTGGAAGGATCTCTCACCATTGACAGATGGGAATACATTAATGTCTCCTGATCAATGGATTTCTCAAGCATTCGACACCAAATCCTTTATTTACCCTCGTAGAAATGTACTCGATGCCTTGATACCTACTTTCATTATTGGTAGGTTGTCTCGCGTTTGTTAATGGTATACCTCAATGAACGATAATCAAACGATGTCTCATCATGTTCGACCTCAACTCATTTATTCATATGATGCAGACTTACACCCTTGGTGGATAGTGTAGAATACTTGAAGACATCACTATGTGGCCACAAATTTCCTGAGTTGTTTCTTCCCCTTCATTGGACCAGTACCTATTTGACTTCAGTAATCATGGGAGATCATATTGTACTCTGTGGTATACAGATATCTTCAGATTGATTTTGAGACTGGTTTCACTGGGTCTTGTTCGTGACTATGACAACTTTTGGCATGTAACCGCATTTGTATTTGCTTATTCATGGCCATGAGCACTTGTTTGGTATATTTTCTACATGGATCCGCATTGTATTCTTGGCATCCATGTATGAAAAGTCAGTACATAATGTAATGAGTAATTGAATTCATCCAGCTGGTTCTCTACCACTCCACTTCTAGGTTATCTATAATGTATTTTGGTCATCCCAGATACTCCTCTGATCTCACACATTAGGGGGAATTTGTTATAGAAAGATTTTTCTCACCATTGCTATCTTGCACATAGGGCCTTTTTCCATTTCCCTATGCAAACTTATCATCCCCTTTTCATGAATCCAGAGATAAAAATATACATTTTTCCACATATACGCTCTCTATATGCTATGCAAGATGTGTATACGCTTGTTGATCCACTACAGCTCACATACATTAGAATTTGTGCTAGAAAATAAAAAATGATGTCGGGTTTTCGTGTCACGATAGGAGATCTCTGATCCTTGGCCTTCCATATACTGGAAACGTTCCAAATCGACCCTTCAGTTGCATCCTGAAGGCTATAAGAGCACAATTTCAACCTATGGAAAAAGGAGGAGAAAGCATTCAACTTTGAGAGCAAAGTTACTTTGGAGAAATTACTTCATATTAAGTCTGCATCCCTCTATCCCTCAAGTCTTAACACAGTGTTCAGCCCCCAAGATCTTTCTCTATTGTTGAGAGGACCTCATTTCCTCTTTCCTATGAACTTGCCTTAGTGGAGGATTGAAGTGGTGGAGACCCAGTTGGAAGGAACTTCTTGGTTTCGAACCGTGCCGACACAAAAGTCTGTATCGTTGTCACTTCTGCTGATCAATTATTAATAGAAATACTCCTTTCCCGTCCTATTGATACCTTGCAAATAAATGATTATTATCCATGGGTGTGTTTGTAATGTTTATTAATGGATTATGCTATCTAATGTGCTAAACCATTTTATATTATCAATGTATACTTTCTCTTCTTGTTTGTTGAGAACTTCTTGTAGGTATAAAGATTTGGGTCAAAGTGCTCAATGGTGGAATATCATCAAACGTTGGATCGAGGTAGGCCTCTTTCTTACATTGCACATTATTTTATATGGCATATGTTGGAATTGAGTTGATTTCTGCAGTCATACATGTTTGTTGTGGTTTACCCTTGGCCATAGAGAATTTTCCCTTGTAACACCACTTTTATTTGGCCATCTGTCTATGGGTGGTATGTTGTGCTCATGTTAAATTGTGTGCCCTATAATTTAAAAAATTCTTACCAAAATGTGTTGATGAAGCTTGGGTCATGATTGAACATAATGGAGGTGGGCATGCCATGTAGTTTGAAAATATGATCAATGAAAACTTGTGCTACCATATTAGGCGTAAAAGGGTGTTTTCCACTCTGGGAAGACCAACTATAAAGTATATGGAGATTTTAGTATAGATTGAAGTTGGAATGGGTAATGACTAGAGAGCACCTAGGGTCTTAACAATTTCACCTTTATTGTGTTGTAAAACATCACATTTTGTGACAAAATTAAGGATGTCCTTCTTCATTCCTTCCAAGAAAGAAGAAAAATGAGCACGAGCATATATTTTGGAATCTTGAGTGACCCACAAGAGAAGAGGAATGAAATTCATTTAATACGCGGGACTTAAGTGCATATTTTGTGGATAGAACCAATTGCTCCTTATATATGAGGATATTTCCTTTCGTGGTGTATCTAGTGGGTGGGTTCAAGTCCTCCTGAAGGCGCTAAATTACATGTGATATAGGTTGGTGGGTGAGCCACTCTTGTTGAAATTCCTCAATCCAATTAGGAACTGACAAGAATAAGGCAAAGAGGGAACCTTCATCCTCGTATTGGCGTGACAATGAAAAAATCTCTACATTCTCTTTGACTTTTTTAATATGATCTCATAATCATAGGAAATTTTTTTGGTCATCCACTTGTTTTGTTCTAGGGAGAATAACCTTTGTTCTAGGAAATACTTAATACTATGGTGATCTTTTTTGATATAAAAATGATGGCCCAATAGATACGGTCCCCAAGTCTACACAACATGGAGAATGAACATCATTTCCTTTTCATATTAAGACTTTCCCAAATTGTGATGGTGAAATCAAGAGGTATACCTTCTTGTATTAGGATTGTGCCAATACTAGTACCTGAAGCATCAGATTTCACAATAAATTTTGTGTTGAACTCAGGGGAGGCTAATACGGGTTAGCGTACATGACATGCTTTAAATATGAGAAATCATGTTCTACTACCGGTGTATAATGGAATTCATTATTCTTAAGAAGGTATGTCAATGGCTTGGAAATTTTTCCATAATGGTGGAAAAACTTCCTGTAGTATCCTGTGAGCCCCATGAAACCCCGTAGGAATTTCAAGGTCACGGGTCTTGACCAATCCTACATAGATTGAATCTTTTTGGGATCCAATCTTACCCCCTCACAACCCACAATGTGTCACAAGTATTCTACCTCGATCACCCCAAAATAACACATGACATTTTTGACAAGCAATTGATTGTCCTGTAATAATTGGAGTACTTTTTACACATGGTGAAGTTGGCCCTCCCAAGTGCGTATGTAAATGAGTATTGTTGAATCTTCTTTCAACCCTAGGTATGATTTGATACCATGTTGAAATTTCCCTCAAACTAGCACCTAGTAGTTAACTCCAAGCAAAATAAATTTACTGAATTAAAGCATAGCTAGCTTACTCAATGAAACATGCAGTAGAAGCATAAACAAGGAAACCAAATCAAGCACATAAGAACACCAAGAATTTTGGGTAAACCCATAGAAAACCCCAAATGGAAAACCAATCTAGTGATTCTTTTATTAAGGTCAAATTAGGGCTCTCGTAATAGGGATAATGGCCCATTGAGAGAATTATACATTGCAGACAAACTTGAAGACTCATGTGCTTCTATACGGCCTTATTACAACATGTTTCCCAATACATCCACCACTTTCCCTTCTCTGACTCACGAATTCCCGTGACTTGTTCTTCTCTAAACCAAAAATATAAGTGATTGTCTCCATTGATACCCACATATATGTATGGAAAGCCTACACAAAACGCTCTGTACGACTCTTCCCTTCCTTGTGGATTTTTTCCTATCAAACAAACATGTGATTTCTTATGCTCTCTCTCCTCCTTGAACCGTATGACCTCTAGATAAAATTCCTTCTCCACCTATCAAGATCTTGAATCATGATCCTTTGTGATCCAAGTTTCTCATCAATACTTGGATGAACTCTCTTCACCCAACTAGTGAGTTCTCCTCACTCTAGTGTAAGAAAAAGTCCTTATTTCTATCCTCAACCTTGGTCTCTCACAAAGTCTCTCACAAGTGTATCTCACTCAAGTCCCTACATTGGTCTCTCACCAAGTCTCTCAACCTTGACCTCTTGTCAACAATCTCGACCGTGTCGACTCCCTCAACACAAGTATCTTCATCCTTCTCCTAGCCATACTTTTATAATCATGAGTTACAATCTGTGTCTAATCTTCAAAGTGATCTATGGTTGATATTACTTCTCACACCCACTTAATATTTAGATTACATGTTGCATGCTAAGAAGTCCTTAAATAACTCAATTCACTAATAAACACATTTTACTTTAATTAATTCCTTCTAACTAAAGTGAACTCAATACTAGAATATTTTCGACAACTTCCACATGAAAAACACATTCCTATGTGAAACTACATTTCTGATGCTACCAAAACATCAACACTCCCTCTTAGCAAGGAAGGTACTTCTCCCACTTGCATTTTTCTCTATCTTCGCTACTAGATCCATTACCATGCCTACTCTCCAATACACCTGATTGGATACTCCCTTTGACATAGAAGCTATCTCTTCCATGATGGTCTAACCTATCTTCGAATACTCACTACCTCTGAACATTCTCCTAGAATTCTCTGGATCTTGAGCATCCTTCATGGCCATGTCATACCATGACTCATTCTTGAATGACTTGGAAGTCTGCTCCTTCCCAGCTGAACCTGAAGTTTAAATCCCTTTTATTTTCTCAACCTTCGGAGCTGCCTTCTCCATGTTCTCTATCACTATGTTGCTGGTAATTTCTCTCATAGAATGACCCTTCATCCTATACAAGCTTCTTTGTCTAAATCCAAAGACAATTTCTTTGTCTCAGCTAGATCATATGAGCATGATAAGCACCTTTCCATCCTAAAACACTAGGTCAAATACCTTATTCCCAATCATTGAGACTGAGATCATGCACCCTTGAGTTCTGGAACCCATAACCCATCTTGCACTTTCAATGTGCCTCCTAACTCCATCGAGAATGAAACTATTCAAAATCCCTTCACTGCATACTTGGTCCCCATACCAAATTCCACATGAATCTTTAAGTTAGAATTTGTGAACCTCTTGAACACCTCTCATGCTCTTGTCATATGACATGTGGCTCTACTATCTATCAAACATGCACTATCTGATATAGTTCCCAATGAAGTCTGGGAAATAAGTAAGAACTATGTTCGCTGAATATTCTTGCAAAACCATCCAATTGAGTATTTGCCAATCGAGCTACCTCTAAATGCATTGCATTACCCCCCTTTTTCCTGTGCAAACATTTCCCTGCATAACGTCTAAACTTGTGACATGCAAAGCACTTGAATTTTATTATGTCCTTCTTCCTCTTTCCATATTGAGTGGTTGACTCTCCACTAGCAATGTTCCTAAACTTTCCCTTCCTTTCTTGACTGGAAAGAGAAAAGTTCTCATCATGGCTCCTCTTCAAAACATCCCTAGACTCTAACCAAGTCTCCTCCTAAATACAATCAATCTATAGTCTATCAAACCCTGGCACTATCTCTCATTCATAGATCCATTGAAAAAAATATTCCCAAGACTTAGGAAGACCTCTCAATGCTACATTCACCAACTCAACATCATGTATTGTCTCGCCAATTGTTGCAAGATGATCTTGTATCTATGTAATCTTCGTAATATAATCACAACTGTGTCCTCACTAAACATCCTAGCAACTTGAAGATAGTTCTTCAAATGTAGCAACCTTCCTGTATTCTTTTTTTGGTATAGAATCACCAAAGAATCATACATTTCCTTGGCATATTTCTTCTCAGAATTGTGCAGAATCAAGTGATCCTTTACTGATTATAGCAACACCCTCTTGGTCTTCACTTCCTTCTTTTTGTGAACTTCCAATTCCTGTGGATCAGTAAGAGTTGCAACAATATCCTCAACATACTCTTTGAGGTCATTTTCCTCTAATAGAAGAAAAATCATTTCCTTCCAAGCTTGGAAGTTTTTTTCCCCTTCTAACCTATCCTCAATATTCAATGTGTTCACCATATTCAATATATGATATGATAACCCTATGTTGGAGCTAAACTATACTGTCCTGTATGGCCTATCTGGGACTTTCCCTTCTTTGACCCATGAATATTTGTGACTCACAAATGTTTTCTATTGTCTACACCATGACTTGCGTATGCCTCTGTATACTTGCAAAAACACCTATTCTTCCTAGCACTATTGTTTCCATAAAAATATGTCCTTTGATTTCCTTTGTTGGTTATCTACCTGATAAGATTTGTCCTCTTGGTTTCTTCCCTTCAAAGATTAGGCTCTCTCTTTCCTTCAAATCCTCGGCTCTAATACCATGTTAAATCTTCTTTCAACCCGAGGTATCATATAATACCATGTTGAAATTTCCCTCATCCTATCACTTGACAGTTAACTCCAAACAAAATACATTTACTAAATTAAATCACAACTAGGTTACTCAATGAAACATGCAATGGAAGAATAAACAAGGAAACCAAATCAATCACACAAGAACACCAATAATTTTGGGTAAACCCATGGAAAAACCCCAGAGGGAAAACCAGTCCAATAATTCTTGTATTCCAGTCAAATTACAACTCCCATAACATGGATAATGGCCCACTGAAATAATTATACACTACAGATAAACCTAGAGACTCTTTTTCTTCTGTATGACCTTGTACCAACAGATTTACCAATACATCTATGAATTTCCCTTCTTTGACCCTTGGATGTCTGGGACTTGTGTTTCTATGACCCACAAATATTTGTGACTGTCTCCATTGAGACCCGTGGATGTGTACATAAATATCCATATGATTCTTCTCTTCCCTGTGGCTTATGTCCTCTGTAACCCATCTGTGACTATTTATGCTCTCTCTCCTCCTTGGCCTATATTACCTCTAGATGAAACTCTTTATCCACCCATCAATATCTTGAATCATGATCCTTTGTTATCCAATAGTCTCATCAAAACTTGGATGAAATCTCTTCACCCAACCAGTGAGATATCCTCACTCTAGTGTAAGAAAAAGTTTGTATTTTCTCCTACACTCCTCACACTAGAAAAATTCCTTCTTTTCTATCCTCAACCTTGGTATCTCACCAAGTCTCTCACAAGTGTATCTCACACAAGTCCCTACCTTGGTCTCTCACCAAGTCTCTCGATCTCAACCTCTCATCAATAGTCTCGACCGTGTCAACTCCTGAAAGACAAGTGTCTTCCTCCTTCTAGCCTTACTTTTATAATCACAAGTCACAATATAGTTCTAATATTCAAAGTGATCTATGGTTGAAATTGCTTCTCACACTCACTTCATATCTATATTACATGTTGCATGCTAAGCATGTCTGTAAATAACTCAATTCACTAATAAATACAATTTTACTATAATTAATTCCTTCTAACTAAAGTGAACTCAAGACTAGAATATTTTAGACAACTTCTACCTGCAAAACACATGCTTATGTGGAAGTACTTGTCTGATGCTACCAAAACATAAAAAAGGATGTCATCGAAGAAGACCATATCAAAATTTTAGAGGTAAGGATTCAAGAGTGTATTCATGAGACTTTGGAAGGTATATGGTTCATTGCAAAGTCCAAAAGGAATTACCAAGAATTCATAATGGCCTTCATGAGTCCAGGAAAATGTCTTCCTAATATATGCTTCAATCATCCTTATCTAGTGATAGTCGAAGCGAAGGTATCATTTGGTGAAGAAACATTCTCCTTGGAGTTCATCCAATAGATCATCAATGATAGGAATGGGAAACTATTCCTTAATGGTCAATTTATTAAGGGCTCAAAAAACTGGACACATGTGCCACAACCCTTCTCTTTTTAAGACCATTACAATAGGGGATGAATATGGGCTGGTACTTGGGAGAATGATCCCTGCCTCCGAAAATTCATGTACTATTTTTTCTGTTTTATTTTTTTGAGAAAATGGATACCTATATGGGCATACATTTAGGGGATGGCTTCCTGGAAGGAGAGGGATGTTATGATCATGCTCACCTCGAGAGGGGGGTAATTTTGTTGGTGTCTCAAATACCCTGTGGTGCTTTTCCAAGACCAGTTGAAGATCCATATAGAATGTGGAATAGGATGGATCACTGACTTGGATAGAATTAATTTGAGCAATCATACCATGGTGTTCTTTCTTCAAGAGTTTCTCCATCCGATGAGAGTTGATAATTTCTGGAGAGCTAACTTGTAGGCCTTGGAGGGTATAGGTGTGAGAATCTTGAGTAAATATCATATATAAATCTTGATAATCCATGGTAATCAATCCCAAAGTGAGAAGCCATTCAATGCTCAAGACAATATCACATTCGCTCATGGCTATGGAAAACATATGATTCTTCAGGTGATTATCCCCCATTTGTAGTTTGACATTCTCACATCGGTCCCTACTTTTCATTGTACCACCATTAGCTATGAGTATTTGAAAATTAGAAATAGGGGGAACAAAGAAATTTACATCCTTAGTGACCCTGAGATGAATAAAATTATGGGTGCTACCACTATCAATCAACACCAAGACCAGTTGATGTTTGATGTAGCCCTTAATTGTTAAGTTCTGTGGAGAAGGAATACCTGGGAGGCCATGGAGAGATATGATAGGTTCCTCTAGTTCCACATGCAATGTGATAGGGTCTAAGATGGGAAGATTTGGTTGTGTCCTCTGATTCAGTGGAATTACTTGTCAGGTTGTCTTCTATGGAGGTGGATTCTGACCCATCAATTTGGAAGAACTTTTGTTCACAACATTTATGGCCCAAAGAATACTTTTAATAATAGTAATATTAAATGCCTTTCTTCCTTCGATCAGGCATTTCTGCTGGAGATACCTTTTGGAATTTCAAAATTTGGGTAGAAATAGGGGAGGCCCCTGGACGAGGGTAGTTAGGAACTGAAAAACAAAGGGGTGTGAAATGTAGAATGGTATCAACCTCCAATTTTAATTTCCACACATGTAACCAGATAACAAGATGGTGCATGAAAACATGAGTCTGAATGGAGTCTTTTAAGCCATTGATGAATAATTAAAGATAAAACTCATTAGATAATCCCTCGGTTTTGATAGCCAACTATTCAAATTTGGTGATGAAATATGTTACTAGCCCTGTTTATTTCAACTTGGTGAGTCGTCCCAAAAAATGAGATTCCCTATCAAAACGAGAACAAACTGCTTTGGTGAACATGGTCCAAGGTAGGTGTCCTGGATAACATTTCTTATGCCATTTCCACCATTCCAATGTTCTTGATCTAGGTACAAAACCCCCACATGAATTTTGGTTTCATCATCCCAAACATCATGAAGAGATAAGTAGTGTTCCATTTGAGATACCCACCTAGTCGGGTCTGATCCATCAAATTTATACATCTCAACTTTGGGTACCTTATTCCAATGATTGGGGGAACCCCAAGGGGAGTGGGAAAGAGGGGTATTCTCATAGTGGGAATAATGAGAAGCCTTTGGTTAGTATTCAGGGTGCTTTCCCTTGAGGTATGACAAAAGGGCCTGGATGTCCTTGGAGAGGGTTTTCATGTTTTGATCGAGGGATTCCATGTTCTGTGATAAGCTTTGGTTGATGGAGCTTATGTACTCAATTAGATTGTTTACCCTAGTGTCCAACTCTTCGAGGGTCTGAGAATGAGTGGTAGGGGCCATGGTGAAATTTTATGAAGAGTGATACCTCCGCGAGTAGCACAGGATAAGGATTCTGCTGGGATAGGTGGAAAATGAGGGTGGATGGTAGAGGAAAGCATGTCCATGAAAAAAAGAGACTAAAATTAAATAGGTACTTCTGCAATCAAGTCAAAAATAGGAAGCCAATGGTAAATGTCCCAAATAAGGTTGTTGGGAAGGAGGTCAGGACCACAAGAAACATATATGTAAAAATGATAGGTATAACAACGATCAAGATGAAAAGAGAAACCTAGTGTGATAGGTCTCAAATAATGGTGCGGGAAGGTCCCAAACGTGTTTTTTTTAAACTCCTGTGGAGTTATACTCCAATATGAATAATATTGCTATGGCGAAATGGCCAAATTCTTAATAGGAAGAAATGTGTAGTAATTTTCCAACCTAAATGCAAGAGGCAAGGTTGCACGACAACAGATCTTGTATGTTCCTTTTCTATTATGCTTTTGTACCAAGGGTTATGGATTTTAGGGTTTCTACATACAAATATTTTCCCTGTGCTATAGCTCTATGATATACGTGTGGGGTCGAATAGTAGTACTCAACCCAATATCTCAGGGCACCAACTAAGGAGGCTAGACCATACCCTTAGCTATACTACCTAATTACATAGATAATAGCGAGTATATTCTTCAGTTTTTTTCTCGGTGGCACTATAGAAGTCAAGTAATCGATTAGTTTATCTATGGAGGGCTTTAGGATATCTAAGCCAATCCATATACAAGTGTTGTCTAATGCACTACCACTCGAAGGGGTACCAACATGGGTTACAAGGGTGGCCAAAAATGTTCACTTAAGTACAAATTGTAGTTCATGTGTGTATTCTTCCCAGACCATGGATTTATGTGTTGAATGATAGATCACTATAGATTTAAGACGTCAGATTACATCTCTACCCTGAAAAAATTTACTCACAGTTCTTTCTAGGAAACAGCTCTAATACCACTTGTAAGGAACCAGATCTAATATATTAAACTAAAAACTTAAATACTATAGGAAAATACCATGGAATAACAAAAATATAGAGAACCACAATCAGATAATGATACCTTTATTGATATGAATCTGAGTTCACTTTCCTTGTCGAGGGGGAAACCTCTAGCAGAGTAGCGCTCTTCTACAGTAATTCTCCAGAAAAATTTCTCATACCTCCTACTCTTATTTATACTAGTTCTACCTTCTAAAGAAAATTCTAGAAGAAGATCCTTCTAGAAGCATAAGCTTCTATTAGGTCTTCTTACATTGACTTGTTCACATTTATTTAATAGACCTTATTAACTAAATTTGGCCTTTATTACATCGAAAATACATATTTCTCTAACTAATAACTAACCAACAAGGGTTAGTATCAGATCCTAACAATCCAGGGCCCCAAGGATCGATAGCTCATATTCCCAAGAATTCATTTGGATAGGTACTCAGGTACACTAGGCATCTCAAAAGGCTATCCTAAACTCCCTCCACAACAACCAGGTACATCCCTAGGAATCGAAGTTTATTCCCACAACACCACTGGTGAGAAATGCTCCAGCCACTCTTCGAGACTTCAACATCACAACTCCAATACAAGGCATAATAGTTACTAGCATAAGTAGTATATTGAGTTGTCCCCATCCCATAATATGTTAGATTGAGTTGTCCTTCGTGGTAATGGGCTCCCACGAGATCATCAAATAAATTGGCCATCTCGTCCCACAATCATTTCCCTCTTGGTACACTGGTGGATAACCTAACAATCACCACCTCACAACATGCAATCATTGTATAAGTCATTATATCACCATTTCAAATAAAGAATCCACACATAACATAACATCTTGAAAATGGTGATCCTTTCAACATAATATTTGAAACCACATAATAATCCTTTCAATGCAATAGTTGAAACCACATATAACATAACATCATGAAAATGATAATCTTTTCAACACAATCACATGCAGGGTAATTAACTATCATGATTCATTAGCATAATTACTAGATTTTATATCTAATGCACGAATTCATCATCAAACATCCATATAGCACATGGATATACCTAGTTAGGTTTGCTATCCCAAGATAACTCAATAAGAGTTAAATCAATAAGGATCATCAATACTATGAGTGCCATGTGATTATCGATACCAATTATTTCTTAATTATCATTTCATATTCTTTCAAGAAGGTCGAAATATTATGGAATCTGTTTAGTCACCCTATTAGATACGTTTCCTATTTAATCCTTTTTATCTTTCCTTGAGCATGTGAGAATTTAATTCACAAGAAATTCTACTGCATCTCCTACCCCAAAACTATCAATATCTCACTTACAATTTTCCACCCCATCACAATGCTTAGTTATACTCCAACAAGGTATAGTTCATGCAATGTACATTTCATGTCATTTACAAGTAACAACAAAGTACACAACCCAAGAAATTGTTCACATTCTAGAGTATCTTTTATCATGCGAACATAGTAAGAAAACATAGAGAGTAGAAGTTACAAATCAAATCTATACTTATCTTCCATGAATGTCTTCCCTTATGCATTAGATTTGTAGGAGAGATTTCCTCTCAATTGTAGGCATCCACTACAAACACCACTCCCCCAAGATCACAAGGGAAAATATAGTCACCTCAAATATTGTAGGAGATAACAAGCATTCTATATGGCATGGAACCAAGTCATACATGAAGAAGGACTTTCACATTCCCCAACTATATTCAATCCATAACTATCTTAGTTAACTAACTTCTATAATGGAAAAATGAAATAATGACAATACTATCAAATAAGTTCTCCCAAATGTCCTTCCATGCAAAATATTACATATTGGGGAGCTACCTAATGTCTTTTAAGAATTTAAGTATGTTGAATTAAGACAACAATAAAATATTTAGATTATCTCTTCATTTAACATTCTCAACTCTCAGGATCTAAGTGTAGTTATCATAACATGAACTTAGGAGATAACCAACCTATATATATAGTCATGGTAGGAAATGGATCATGATTATCACAAGAATGAGAGAAAGCATAATTCCTAAGAAGAAACAACAACTCATATATATGTATAAAGATATATAATATATCGATACATCTTGAGCACACACAAATATACTCCAATCTAAAATATCAGTTGTCGCTTGTTATAATGCCTCTCAATCCTATAAATTATCTAGGAATACCTTCAACTACTAGAACTTCTAGACCATCCAATTTCCACTTTCTTCCTTCTCAACATACGTCATTACCACATTATACAATAAGGTACTTTTGCTAATCCTGATCACAAATATCATACTAAGATATTGATCTAGGGTTTGTTAGCCTAAGTGGCATATGAAAACCATTCAAACAAAAATACTAGTTGTATAGATTGTATGTGGACTTCTTGTTCATTTTTAATATGCATCATAATAATACACAATCCTAAATATTACAACAAAATAATTTATTCAACTCTTTTCTTCACCTCTTCAACATGCAGTGTCCTCATATCAAAACAACCCAGTAACCATTAATCAATCAATCACTTGAATCCATGTTATACATTGTCAATATTTTGTATAAACAATATTCCAAGATGTATGCGTCAAATATATATTTTGTAATTGTCACTTGGGTTGAGGCTTCCCACTACCATAACATTAATTTGATAACCTTAGTTAAGTTAACAACTAAGGAAGTGTTGAGGGGTCCTAAATCCCTTTAACTCAAAAGTAGGAACCAAACCTACCACCGAGGCCCAATTAGACTCTACAATGTTGAATGGTGGAATTGTTCTCCAGATCTTGTGATCTGGACAATTAATCAATGGGATTTACGTAGTGATTGACATGATGTCTTATTGTGAAAGTTCATCCTTTAGTTTGAAATTCTCTTTTTTGTATTTTCTCTTATAGGTGGGACCTATACAAAATAAATGCTCGTATATACCAGTTGGGTAACAAAGGGGAAAATGCTTAACTACCGAAGAAGGTTGATCTTGGGATAACCCTTGTGCTCAAGCATGCAAACAATAATTCTTACACCTATGACAAGACTAGTACTAATACATCAAGTTGTTGGCATTTCAATTATTGTCTGAGATACAATTTATTAGAAGAGAACATACATGCAATAAAATTATGGTAAGAAAAATAGTTTCCTTAGCCCTAATCACCAATCACACATTAACACACCGATTTGTTTACATCACTATAGGCAAGAATTATGAAAAAATATTGAATCAGATAACTTATCGACAGATTCAAAAAATATTACTCGTTACAACATCCATTCATGAGATAAAGTCAGAAATAGTTCTTCTTTAGATCCAATCACACATGCTTTTGATGAAAACATAAACTTATCTTACATCCTAAACATGACTTCTCAATTAAGGTAGCTCCAAAATAGTTCTTTACAATTCCAAAAATGAGGGTCTTTGCAAAAACCATCCACCTTTTCTAACAGGTCGATTCTCTTATTTATAACATATTATTAACTAAAATAACTATCAAAAGTGAAAGCTAAGTAAAACAAAACTTTTCCACATGGTGCTTTCATCTCTCAGTCTTCTAAGAGTCACCAAGTGGTTTCATTTGAGTGGATGAATAATCTCATACTCCGACCATTTGATGAAGACTTCCTCACATGTGTTGGCATATAGGAATTTGTGTTGGTCCATCGACGCTGAAATAAAATCCTTTTTCTCCACTGCTCGTGTTCGATACTTGACTACTTTATCACTTAACTGTTGTAACACTGTCCAAGCCTTGATTAGGGGCTCCATGAATTGTTGTGCTTGACTTGGAACCATGTTCGCTACCTTTTCTATCTCTGTATCCCATGATGAGTCTTGTTTGGCATGTAGTTTGACTATGTCATGCAATTCGACAAAGTCATCGGGTGTGTCGTATCCTGGGAGGCCGATGTTTCTCATCACCCGATTGATCTTGGTCCATCTCCTTTCACAATCGACCCATTTCTCTTGGATTTCCTGACAAGTTTCTTGGGCCATTTTCACCTAGTATTCGATCGACTTGTTTATGCAGTCGATCCTGCTATCCCTTAGTACCCAAATTCTGTGCTCTTCGGTGTCTCGGCCTTGTTGATCCACGCTGATGTAATCGATCCTTTCCACCACTTGATGTGATTCCAAATTCCATATTTCCATATCCTTTCACATTGTCAGTGCCATAAGGGTGTCTTCTTGGAAATTGGCTATCCCTGTAGTGAAAAGGTGCTTCTCATTCGTGAATTTATTGTAGGCATCCTGCAATTCACTTCTCAAGAACACCATGGCCTCTGTGGAGTCCTGATAATATTTCTCCAAATGGCATAGATGCTCCAACTCCTTCAGTGCATCGAACAACTCCTCTTCATCTTTCCTCGCTCTATCCAGGGTGGGATTTGTGATTTTTATCCCTGCGTTGATAAGCTTGGACATCTTGGCATGCTCCGTGCTAATCAATTTTTCCTCTGTGGTGATGAGGATGGAGTTGTCCAGAGTAAGCCTCCTCTTATTGGTGGTTCTCTTCATGATGGATTTCCTCTTTTGGTCATAGGTGATGGCTTGTATATCAACGACCTCATCCATGGGTTCGAGGATTTGCTTCTCTCCCCAAGTAAGTGTGTTTCCTAGGCCCTCAATGGTGTAAATCTGTTCAAGGATGGGTTCTTTAACCTCTTATGTATGTCCCAAAATTTTGGCCTCTGGTTGTTTCTCATCGGGAGGTAAGGTAATGTCCAAGATTGATGAATCAGGGGTAGGCTCGGTACTTACTTGATAATCGACTGTCGAGATGTCGATTTCCTACTGTGTAATTTCTTCCCCTTTCTCACCTGATCCTAGATCATCCTTTAGGATGTCCACTTGGGTTCCCGACGTATCGAGTATCTCAGTGTCTAAGACACTTTCGACCTTCTAGTCGCTCTGTGGAAGGCTTTGATTTGGAGCATCAAGAGCTGGGGAAGATACTTTCTTGGGTTCCTTTTCCTTTGTAATTTGTATCAGAGTCACGAGGGAAACTTTTGAACTCTCCTCATCATCATAGATAGTTATTAAGTCGTGTAAGGGGTTTGGTACACTTTCTCTCCCTGATGTCCTCGCTATCTTAGGCTGAGCCGAAATGTCCCCTGGTGATCCGTCTTGTGGCGTTGAAACTTCAGGGTCATCTAACCCTGTGATCTTTCAATATGTATCAGCTCAGGGTCACTTGGACCTTCCCAGCTTTCGATTGGGTCGTTGGCAGGAACCATTATCATCTCCACAAGGTCTGGATCATTCTGCAGTTGATCAATTACTCAATGTGCTTCTTCCATTAAGCGTAGACCCTTGGTTTTTTCCTCTGGTGTCAAGAATGACCCCCTTCCCTACACCTTCATTGCCTATGTTGCTTTGATTTCTTCCCTATATCTGAGGGCATCTTGAGCTGAATGCTCTATTGTTGTATCATGTTCATCCATTCTCATGGCCTTGAACCTGGCCATTTTCAGGTTGGCCATCCTTTGCACTACCTCATCCCAATTTTGGGTGTTCTCTGTGAATACTTCATCCTCGAACTTATCATGAGCATATGGCCAGCATGATGCACTTGTGAAGCTTGTTGCAGGACCAGGCCCTTTGGATCGTTCTCGTGGAATTGACTTGTCAGGAACCTACATTCGATTTGGCTCAGCCCTTCTTGTTTGGCTTGAGCGATATCCTTTACCTAATAGAACCCTACATGGAAACCGTAGGGTATGAAGGCCCGCTTCTTGTCTTTGACCAATGCAATGTTATAACCATGCAATATGGTCTGATAACATATTTCTCCTATGACGATCGTGTCTGGGACATGAGATGGTAGGAGATGTGGTTCTCTAATGGCCCATAACACCTTAATGTAGGTGGCGCGCTCATCCAAATACCAATGGCCTACCTTGGATATCATTTTCTTGGCTTCCACCTATAGCCTTGGGCATTCCTTCTTAAAAAGAATAAAATAAATTCAGGCTATGAATTCATCGCAGATGAGGGAGTAATATTTCTTATACGTGTATTCCCATAGAAAGTTTAAGTAGACATGGACTGAGAGATCTGCAACATTCCATCTCAGGTTCATGTCGATGAAGAAATTCCTAGCACACATGACATCGAGCAGGTACAAGGCCATGTAAAAATTTGGTGTTTCTCCTTCCTTCGGTGTCTAAGTTTGTTGCACACATGTTCTTAGTTGTTTGGATATTATTTCTCCCCAGTTGAAGTTGCACCTGACGATTGTGACTTTGTATGCCAAAGGCATCCAAGCTTCTGAAAACTTGGAGCAATCCTTTTCTCCATATAGCCAACAGATGAGAGACATCAAATAGATGTATGGCTCCCTCAGGTTAATTGTCCTGTACCATCCATTGCTCTGATTTTTGAATTTATTGTCTTCCCTCCACCATGAGGCCATCAATAGGTTGGTGTCATGGATTTCATAGAACTTCACCATGAAGTCCGTGTTGAGCCGCTCCTCCAGGTCCTTGAGGTTGTAGTATTTATGGACCTCTGTCGGGAGGAAAACTCTAATGTGCCTGCCATTCTCATCGTTAATCAAACGTTTATGTATGTTTATGTGGTCTATGAGACACTTCAAGACTTCTATGTAGGGGAAAACCGGGGGTTCTTCTTGCCACCATGTGCAGATATGACCATCGGATGTTGGGGAACACATGGTCATCGAGCACCCTTATGTCTAGGTCATTTTGTGGGATATACTCCAGGTATTCTTCTCTGCTAATCGTGTTGAAAATATCCCCCCATTGTGGGAGAACCACCTTGGATCTGGTACTCGCCTCTGTATCTCCAAATTCCATAGGCTCGATGAAAACTTTCTTTGTTTCTGTCTTGACGATAGGCTCTGGCCTAGGGATGTACTCTAATTGCCTCGCGGTCCTTGGAGAGGAACCTTCGCCTATCTTTTGTTCTTTTAGCTTTTGTGCTCTTGGTGAGCATCTGGTGGTTGTATTTCTCAGTAGCATTGTTCCTCTGAAGCTTTTTAAAACCTAGTTTTTCATAAACACGGGGTCGATAGTGCCTTTGCATTGTTTGTTTTGCTTCTTCGGATGCTCTGGAATTCTCTTACGCATAGAATTAATTTGTTCACAATGGTTCAAGAGATTTTAAAAAGGAAAGATCTTACCATGTCGCATCAACCATTCAATTCAGGTTATGAGTGAAAATTCAATAAATCTGCCTCCGAATCTTTAGAACTTAAATTCATCATGGGTTGACGGCAGAGGCACGGGTGGTGATGTGGTCTATCGACAATTTCAAACATGTTGTTTTGATTGGTGCATGAGGTAGCAACTAATGCAGTATCAGGTATTAATTATCTCCTTAAATTCCCAACATCTGATCGTATCTAATGTTGAAAACGTCCCATCATGTTGCTCCTTCAGTGGATGGACTGGGGATCAGGGTCATGCTATGAACATTTTCGTTGATACTCTCATGTAAAAGCTCTGACGCCGATCGTTCTTACCATATAGTGCTGACGTGGAAAAGCTGATCAAAAGTGTGACTAGGACCTAGGTAACCACGAATGACTCGGAATAGAACTAGACCATATGACCTTCTTACCTGGTAAAGACATGTGGTGTAGGAGACGAGTGAATTAATTCACTCGTGCTAGTTGAGTTTGGGACTTTCCTTAAGCTGTTCGTTCTAAAACAAACCTTAGCTTTACGATGAAGAAAAATTGCCAAGGATCGACGATTGACGATAAGCCTACCAAAGTTCTCTCAGATCGGCTCCCTCGAAAAAGTACCGATGCTGAAAACACATTGGGGATCAGATATTGGGGATAACTTTATCTTGGTCAAAATCTTTGTTCTGATCCTTCTGAGTTTTCTCTGATTCTGATAAAGTGCGTCAGGCATCGGCTATCTCTCGAACCTTTATGCGAAAAACTTAGCGCAAACCAAAACTTCCTTCTGTCGATGTCGATGAATATCAACGCTTGATGACTATTGTTTTGCGAGTGGTTCCTATACTTACTTAAATTCTTTTTGATGTCGAACCTGAGCACGCTGGGTGCAGTTTTTGGCAGTCGATTCTTAATTTAGGTGTTAAGGTATTTTAGTCATGGGGTTTCATAAGTTCAAACAAACCTGAATAGGTGATGAGAGTCATGAAAATAAGCAAAGAAAAAATATTTCCCCAAATGAAATTGAATCAGACAGTGCAAAATATAAGTGGTACCCAAAAAGTAAAAAATTGATAAGGCTTTTTAGGGCGTGTTGAGTGCTCTACAAATGGTGACTTACTAGGTGAAGGAAAAATCTTTGTTCCTACCTCGGGATCAACTAATGCAAAATCTAGTTACAAACTCAACTGGTTTTTATCAGAGCCTCTTCTATCCTTGCATTTTAAATTTCTTGGTTGGTGAATCTAGGCCTTCCTGTGGGGTTTCAACCTTTATTCCACCTTCTTTTTCTGTAACCCTGACCCACAGCCTCTTTGACAAGAGTCGAGTAAATAATTCACTAGCACAAAGCCTTTTAGTTATCATCATTTACTTACCACGATGTTTCTCCGCTGTTAGCGAGAGTCCATAGCCCCGACAGAGTCACCCCAACATTACAGACCTTGCTTCACTGCCAGTGAGCATCCATAGCCCCGACGGAGTTATCTTCATACCCTATCCTACTTTGCACTCAATTGATATAATTGATTTTATTTTGGCAGAATTCCCTGAGTGAGTGGGAGAGGAGGATGTCTATTATTTTCAAAATGATATGGTTAAGGTGAATTTTCGCTATCTATGTCTTGAGGTACATGTATTCCTTTCCAACTTTCCATCTTTCCCTTCAGTTTTTACCAGAACACTAGGCAGACACTTCATCACCTTTCCAGGGTTGTTTATTTGCACAGGTTAGATACAAAATTCTTTCAAACCACCACAATTCTCCCATCACTTCTTGTGTTATATGTAAGCGTGAGTCAGGAACAGTGTTCATCATATCACATCAACCAAGGTCAAACAATGCCTTGCAAAACAAAAACTTCAAAAGTGCAGAAGATACTATAACAAACCAAACAAAAAATGAAAAATTCACTCCGCATTCAACCTACCTAAAAACAAAACATTATGAAAACACACTTTTTTTTTAATGAAAATATTGTTTTAGGGCTTCGCCATTCACCGGGAGGGCGTCAGGTTCCCTCCTCATATTTTTCAATCGATACATGCCTACCCCAATTTTCTCAGCTACCTAAAAAGGTCTGAGCCATAGATTCTAAAAATTCAAATGTTTCCCCTTCAGTTCATTTGCTCTGTCCCATTTCAGGACTAAGTCTCCTACTTCAAAATTCTTCTCCTTGGCCTTATGCTCACCATACCACCTTTTAACTATCCATTGATGAGCTATGAAATTTGATTTTTCTTTCTCCCTTTCTTCTTCCATCACGAGGAGGATATCAATTCTCTGTTGTATAACTGATGATGGTTGTCCTCTAGAATCCTGGTAAGTTGAAGAGATGGAAGATATAGCCCATTCGGGAGAATGGCTTCCTGTCTGTATACCAGAAAGGATGGGGAATTTCCTATAGCTTCCTTGGGTGTTACTCTATCATACCATAAGAAATTATGAAGTGAACTGTGCCAATTCCTCTGGTTGTCTGCAACTGTTTTCTTTAATATCCTCACTAGGTTCTTATTGGTTGATTATGTGGCTCCGTTCCCCTGTGGATAGTAGTTTGTAGAGTATCTGATCATGATTCCTTTGTCTAGAGAAAACTTTGTTAATAGGGTGGAAGAAAAGTAATAGAAATTATAAAAAACAAGGATGGAAGGCATACCAAACCTCACAATAAGTTGTTGTTCTATGATTTGGATCACCACCTTTTCGTTTACATGAGTCAGAGGGATGGCCTCTGCCCATTTCGTGAAATAGTCTGTGGAAATCAGTATGTATCTATGTTATTTTGAATAACTCGATGTAATTTCTCCTATGATATCTAACCCCCATTGTTTGAATGGCATGGTGACGACCACATGTTGGAGTGGGACAATTTCTCTCTTTTCCCTCCCCGCGCTTATTTGACAAGTTTTACATTTTCTAACGTATGTGTGAGCATCCATGAACAAAGTAGGCCAATAATAACTGACTCTCAATATTTTGTGAGAGGTGGTGTTTCTTGCGAAATTTCCACCTATAGGACCATCATGGAGTTCCTTCAGAACCTTTTCTTCATCTTCATGTTCAAGACATATTAAAATTATCCCATCATAATTAACACGGAAGAGCACCGAATTTATGAGGCAATATTGTGTTGATTTTAACATGAGGGCTCTCCTTTCCCTAGGATTTAGGTTTTCTAGGAAAGTCCCATGATGCAGGAGATAAGTCAGTTTCTCATACCAAGACTCATGTCCTAGGGAGACGTATGAAGCTTCACCACACCATAATTCCAATTCATTCTCCCATCCGGAATCTTCATTTACTTGGTCCTGGGATTCAACTACCAGTTTGCATAATCCTTGTCCTTTAACCAGTTTAGCAGGTTCTATATCTAGATCAAATTCTTGGACTACTGCCATCTAGTTTCCTCTTCTTTCCCCCATCTCCTATTGAGTGAATAGGGATCATACTACAGGGTGAGGCACAATGACTTTGGTATGGTTCTTTAGGATGTAAGATCTAAAGTTTTTCACTGCCTTGTATATTGCATAAGCCTACTTGTCTATAGCAGGGTAATTTAGTTCGACCCCTTGGATATTAGTGCTCATAAATGAGATCGGGGCCTCATTTTTGTCATCATCCTTCTAAGTCAATACTGCAACTAATGATTGGTCGGAGAAAAAATTATAGAGGAAGAAATACTTTCTAAAGTAGGGACTTCACAACACTGGAGCTTGAGATATTGCAGCCTTAATATTGCTTAAAGCACTTTTTTCATTCGTCATCCCACTTAAATTTAGCATCTTTGCGGATCATTTTTTGTAGGGGTTTGATTGTTTCAGCGAAATTGGGGGTGAAATTTCCCACAAAATTGATTTTCCCAAAGAAGGATTGCATAACCTTTTTGTTGTGGGGTAATGGGAGTTGAGCTATAACCCTAATTCATTCTAGCTCTATGAGAAGTCCTGCTTGAGATATAATATGACCTAATCATTTGCCTTCCTCGACACCAAATATATTTTTCTTAGGGTTTAAGGATATAATGTATTTCCTACACCTTTTGAAAATCTAGGTTAAGTGTTGGATGTGATCTTTTATGTTCTTTGAATACACAGTCATGTCGTCCAAATAAACTACTACACATTTGTTGATTAGTCCCTGAAATGCTACATCCATGGCCCTTTGGAAGGTTTCCCCTGCATTGATTAACCCAAAAGGCATGTGTTTATAATAAAAGCTTCCCCACTTGGTTTAGAAGGTATTTTTCAAACAGTCTTCCTCTGAAACTAGAATGTGGTTGTAACCTGAAAAATTGTCCAGCAGGGAAAAAATCTCAGAACTAGACATGTTCTGCAAGAGTTTCTCCGTCAGTGGTAATGGGTAGTTGTCCTTTTCCGAAGCTCTATTGAGGTTTCTGAAATCTACACATAGGTGGATCTCCCCAAACTTATTCCTTATTGGAACCAAATTTTCTACCCATGCAGAGTGTCTAACTTTGAAGATAATATTAGCATCTAGTAATTTCTTTAACTCCTGACACATGAGAGGCTTCAGGGATGGGTGGTACTTATGGATATTTTTTTGGAAGGGTTTCACTCTTGGCTTAAACAGGATTGTGTGTTGAATGATATGAGTTTCATAAGTTTTCATATCTTGGTAGGACCATGCAAAAACATCTTGATATTATCTGAAAAGTTTGAGATAGGCCTTCCTTTCTCCTTTAGATACTGTCTTGTCGAGATTTATATTCTTGGGGTTTTCCAGGGTTCCTAGATTTATAGTCTCGTATATGGGACATGAACCATATAAATCTTTGTGTTCGTTGACCCTTTAAATCTTTCCCTTAAGTCAAAAAGGTTTTCTAAATTGGCTACACCTTTCAGTATCATGTGAGACCTTGGTTTTTCAATCGGTTGATCTGTATGAGGATTAGTTTTTGCAAATTGCTCCTGAAATACTTCATCGTCAATAGCAAGGTCTTTAAAATTATCCCGATTGGTCAAAATGTTTATGATCTGTTCATCTCCTTCAAATACCTTCCAATTAGAAATATTGTTGGGCACCAATGGTTTGTAGTGTAGCTCCACAATGAACTAGGAGGTTTCACAGTCTTCTAGAGGTGATAGCCTTGAGGAAGTAGTGGCTAGAGATTCAACAAGAGTTTTCTTTGTTCTGGGGATTGTTGTAATGTTAAAGGCCTCAAAATGTTCTATTAGTCTGTGCACTTCATGTTGATAATTCCTCAGGTGGGGAGAGTTGCAATGTATAGTATTCCTTACTTGTTGAATGATGATTTCATAATCTCCAAACACCTTTATCTCTTTGATGTTTAACTCGATGGCTTTCTTTATCCATTGTACTAGAGCTTCATACTCGATGGTGTTGTTTGTGCACTCAAATTCTAGTCTGGAGGACATGAATTTTTTTTTACCTTTCGTATTAATGAGGATACACCCTTCCCCTAACCCTTCTTTTGATTTAGATCCATCAAAGTATAAGGTCCAAATTTGTGAGAAAAACCCATCAGTTTCTTTTTTTTCACCACTTTCCTTCTTTCCTCCTATCTGTTATGTGGTTTCTAACACCAGTTCCTAAAAGAAGAGGGTTTCCTCCACCGTCATTGGAAAATTTTCTTTAAAATTCATTTCAGAGTTTTGAGTGAGAGGGACATCAGATGAGAAAGGTGAGAAATTCCCAAAATCGGAGTCGTAGGAATAATTGACTATCATAGGGAAATTTGTCGATGAGGGTTCGTTGAGGGTTTCTAGGTTGGTGATAGTGTGTTTTAGGTATCTTTCACTATCGATCCTGATCATATATGTGTGTCCCTTTAATGGAAACCAAAGGTGATCCCAGTCTGTACTAAAGTATTCGTTTAACTTCTTAGACCAATCTCGACTCAGTAGCAATCCATAAGCTTCTGGGATATCTACTACGATGATGTCGATTACTTGGACAAATTTTTGGTGTGTCACCATTCTGATCATTACATCTTTGAGCTCTCCCATATCCTTCACCCAGGTTTTGTATAGTTGTATCACTTGTTTATCACTTTTGAGAGGGTTTGCATTGATTTTCTTGCATATAGATAGTGGCATAACATTAGAGGATGCCCCTGAGTCAACCAAACAATTATGGAGGTTTCTGTTGAAGACTTCAAATGTCAGGAGGAACGGTGGGACAAAAGGATTTCCTTTCTTATCTTCAGAGCAAGCATTTATAGTTGGTTTATTTCTTAGATCTGTGGGAGCTAGATTTTCTCCTTGGTCAGTGATTTTTGTAGGATTTTATACTGATTTCAATGCTTGTCACATAAAGTCTTTTTGTTGAGGGAATCTACACATGTCCATGACTGATATATTTGCCTTCAATTTTTTCAAATCTTCTACTCTCTTGTAGTCTAGCTTGGGTGATTCTTGAGTATAGATGTTTATCGGGTTTCTTCGGGAAACAAAAGGTGCTTTTGGGTAATCAGGCGCTATTTTTCCTCTCGAAGTTTGGGCCATAGTAAGGCTGTTCGAGACAGGCTGACCCCTACTTCATGTTTGCACAACCAAGACCTCTGTGGGTGGTTCTTGAACCTCAAATAAATCATCAGAAAGAATTGGTAGGTCAGGGTCCCATATCAGCATGGCTATTTCTTCTGGTGGATCAACTTCTTCCTGATAAACAATATTCATACCTGAGCTGCTCGATTGTTGGTAAGGGAAACCTCGTCTAAGAACCGGTTAGCCATCAAATTCATGGCATCTGTTATCACTCCAAGAGTCATTCCCAGACTGAAAATGAGAGTAATCTTGGTAACATAGAAATACAAATATATTAAAATAGTTTGAATAGGTGGATCAACAAGAGAAGAGTAAAAAGGAGGGCATCAGATTGCTGCAAATACATTCCATTGGGCATGGAGTCATAACATCCTACAGATCAAAGGCAATCAAGCTGCCTACTAGAAAAAAGTCTTATGAAAAGATGGATAGAAGAATAGAACGTAAACAAAGAGAAGAATATCCACATAACATAGATCCTTTATGTAATATATATTAAAGGGTGCTTGAACAATAATCTGTGATTAACAAGCAATTACCACAAATCCTTTGCAGCTCATGAATTCATTAACCAAAAGAAAATTTTGATCTTGAAAATCTGTAAATATTACTCAAGCAAGATGACAATATAAAATGATAACAAAGAACAAAAATTCTAATAAGAAACTCTCATGAATCTCTATTGGAAGAAATGCTAATTACAACAGGCCCTCAGGCTTACAATTGAGAAAATAAATTGTTCCTCTAGCTCTCTCCTCTCTTGGATCATGAATCCAACCCCTTATACTCAAGAGATCTCCTTCCTTAAATAGAAAATAAAATCCAAATAACATTAGGAGTTCGAATCCCATCTCCTCCATTGGATTCTAAGCCTTGGAGATAGGTGACAACAATCAAAGAGATAAAAATCCAACAAATTGCTAATTTTTAGGAATTTGTTGGAAGTAATTAACAAATTGTTTCCACCTCATGCATGAGGCCTTTGATGGAGATAAATATTAGGTGAAGGTGTCCCTTGACATATAAATGATCCTTGCGAATCCATTCAAATTCTCCTTGACAGGTGGCAACCTCCCAACAAGGCGAATATCAAAACCGTGACCACTACAGAAAATTAGGTAGTGTCGCTGCAAAATAGTTGGTAGCACCACTTCTATGTCTAATATCTCTCAAACCATACCACATTTTGAAAACATGAGAGAGGTTTTTTTTATTTGAAATGTTATGAACAAAAACCCCCTCCATTTTTCAAGAATACCTTCTCAATTGTTCATAGTCCAAGTTTCGATTTAGTGACTCAAAACTGGTAAAATAACTCTGCACAATTCGTTTTCTGCCAAAATTTAGGTAGCGAATTTAGGTAGCGCCTGCCTATGTGTGTGCGTAAAATTCGATAGCATAAATCCATGGGTGTTTTTTATTCTTGGGACCTTGTGAGAGTGTTTTCAATGCTTTTTCTTGACACTTGGCACCTTAACCAATATTGTGCTAACAACATGCACCCATTGTGGGCAGTCTCTTTCAGAATGTTTTTCTCGGTGATAGGTACAAAAAGCGTCGGATGCTAACTTTCCATATTGATGTTTAATTTGGATGGGGGAGGTTAAATTGATTTGAAAGGTGGATTTATTTTAAAAAATGGTTTATAGGGCCTCTGGCCTTGGTTTCCATCCCCTGCACTTCTTTTCATGTCTATGATTTCATTTGACAACTTCTTTATCATGCGTTGTATGTCTTCTATGTCTCCACTTCCTTTTTCAGGACCTTGTTTTGTTTGTTTCCCTGGGGGTTTGGTCAAAAAGAGTCCTCACCTAGGAGGATTTCGAAACTCCTTATTTCCTAGTGATACCTGGCCTTATTTATATCCCTTCATTTGGAATTCTATTGTTTTGGATTCTTCAAAATTTTCAGCTAAGGTTGTTTTGGCAGCCCTCTTCACAAACATGAAAATGGAAGCTGGGAGAGCATAAGCATATACTTCAATTTGAAAATACTTAGTGGGTTTAGCTTTGGGTTGAAATTTGTTTAGGATAGTAGTGAATCGTTGATTGAATTCTTTAACCTTATCCTTTGAACTCATGGTGGCGACGAACAACTCAGCCATCAAAGCTCCTGTAGTGGTTTCTTTTGCAAATTTGTCTAGAAAATCCTTTTGAAACTTCGTCCAACTGGTTATGGACCATATAGGTAAGTTAAAATGCCACGTGGAGGATGAAATATCAAAAGTATAGGGGAAAATCCTGCATAATATGTCTTCATGTTGGAAATTCATCAGTCTGATAGCTAATATGAATTTTTTGATATGGTCTTCAGGCAATCCTGAGGTTTCAGGGTCAAATTTAGAGATTAACTTTTATGGATGTCGGGGAAGGTTATCTACTCATCCAGGGATGGACATAGCATCTCTGGAAAACCAAGGTTGATTATTCTGAGGTGGGTTTCCCCTTTCTTCATTATGATCATTGTTATCTTCCATGTCGTCCGACTTCGAAACTAAGCGTTCTGAGTTAAACCATTCCTCATCAGAAAAATTGTCGAGCTTGGAGCCGTTACTGGTTGATGTTTCAGGGATTATATTAAGAGGATGTTTGATTTAAGTGAGGGAGAAATCTATCAGGTCTTCTATTGTGTGAATGCAAACCTGGTCAGGGGTGTAGACCACTAGTCTTCTTACCTATTTTCTACGAGGAAGTAATGGAGCTAAGGGTAGTTATCTGATTTGTCGGGCATAAGATCTTGTGATTCTTATGAATTGGTTCAAATCCTCATGGGGAAGAGCATAAGGTATTTCAAGGAATATATGTTCTTCCTCTTTCTAGGGTGATTTACTTGTTTCAGGAGTACTGAGTGTGTGTGGGTTGTCTTGAGAATGACTAGGCATGCATGTGGGTTGTTTTGAATCTACAGGCTGAGTGAAATATTATATAAAAAATATTGCCAGCCATTCATTCTTCAAGCCCTCCTTCTAGTGCCAATTCTGTTAAGGGGTCCTAAATCCCTTTAACTCAATAGTAGGAACCAAACCCGCCACTGAGGCCTAATTAGACTCTACAACGTTCAATGGTGGAATGGTTCTCCAGATATTGTGATCCGACCAATTAATTGATCGTCTTTACGTAGTGATTTATAGGATGTCTTCTTGTGAAAGATCCTCCTTCAGTTTGAACATGCTCTTTTTTGTATTTTCTGTTATAGGTGGGACCGATATAAGATAAATGATGGTATAAACCAACTGGGTAACAAAGGGAAAAATGATTAACTACTGAAGATGGTTGAGCTTGGGATAACCCTTGTGCTGAAGCATTCATACAATAATTCTTACACTGATGACAAGCCTAGTACTAATATATCAACTTGTTGGCATTTCAATTATTGACTGAGATACAATTTATTAGAAGAGAACATACATGCAATAAAATAATTGTAAGAAAAATAGTTTCCTTAGCTCTAATCACCAATCACACATTAACAAAACGATTTGTTTACATCATTAGAGGCAAGAATTATGAAAAAATATTGAATCAGATCATTTATAAACAAATTTGGAAACTCTTACTCGTTACATCATCCATTCATGAGATAAAGTCAGAAATAATTTTTCCTTAGATCCAATCACACATGATTTTGATGAAAACAGAAACTTTTCTTAGGTCCTAAACAAGACTTCTCAATTAAGGTAGCTCCGAAATAGTTCTTTACAATTCCAAAAATGAGGGTCTTTGCAAAAACCATCCACTTTTTCTAACAGGTCAATCCTCTTATTTATAACATATTATTAACTAAAAATAACTATCAAAAGTGCAAGCTAAGTAAAAAAAAACATCGCCACATGGCACTTTAATCTCTTAGTATTCTAAGAGTCACTAAATGGTTTCACTTGAGTGGATGACTCTCCTCATACTTCGACAATTTGACGAAGAGTTCCTCTCATTTGTTGGCATACGGAAATCTGTGTTGGTCCATCGGAGCCGAAAGGATCTCCTCTATCTCCACTTCCCATGTCCGATACTTGACTACTTTAGCACTTAACTATTGTAAAACTGTATGAGCCTTGATTGGGCGCTCCATAAACTATTGTACTTGACCTGGCACCATGTTTGCCAACTTTTCTATCCTCACAGCCTACGATGAGTCTTGTTCGACATGTAGTTTGACTATGTCATGTAAGTCGACAAAGTCATCGGGTGTGCCAAATTCTTGGAGGTCGATGTCTCTCATCACCTAATTGATCTTGATCCAGCTCCTTTCACACTCAAACCATTTCTCTTGGATTTCCTGATAAGGTTTTGGGACATTTTCACCTAGTATTCGACCAACTTCCTTATGTTGTCGATCCTGCTATCCATTAGTACCTGAATGTCGTGTTATTCGACGTCTCAGCCCTGTTGAACCACGTTGATGTAATCTATCCTTTCCACTACTTGGTGTGATTTATCATGCAATTTTTCCATATCATTGCAGGTTTCCAGCACCATAAGGGTGTCTTCTTGGAAATAGGTTATCCCTGTAGTGAAAAGGTGTTTCTCATTCGTGAATTTACTGCAGGCATCCTGGAATTCACTTCTCAAGAACATCATGTCCTGTGTAGAGTCCTGATAATATTTCACCAAATGGCGTAGATTCTCCAACTCTTTCAGTGTAGCAGCCAACTCTACTTCATCTTTCCTCACTTTATCCAGGGTGGCATCTGTGATTTCCATCCCTACGTCGATAAGCTCAGACATATTGGCATGCTTCGTGCTATTCAATTTTTTCTCTATGGTGATGAGGATGGAGTTGTCCAGAGTAAGGTTCCTCTTCTTGGTGGTTCTCTTCATGGTCTATTTCCTCTTTTGGCCAAAGGATATGGCTTGTATATCGACGACCTCATCCACCAGTTCAGGAATTTGCTTCTCTCCCCAAGTAAGCGTGTTTCCTAGGCCCTCGACGGTGTAAATATGTTCAAGGCTGGGTTCTTGAACCTCTTCCATATGTCCCAAAATTTCAGCCTTTGGTTGTTTCTCATCATGAAGTAAATTACTATCCAATATTGATGAATCAGGGGCATGCTCGATACTTACTTGATAATCGGCTGTCGAGATGTTGATTTGTTGTTGTGGAATTTCTTCCCCTTGCTCACCTGATCCTAGATCATCCTTTGGGTTGTCTACTTGGGTTCTGGGCATATTGTGTAGCTCAGTGTCTAAGACACTTTCAACCTCCTGGTCACTCTATGGAAGGATTTGCATTGGAGCATTGGGAGTTGGGGAAGATACTTTCTCGGGTTCCTTTTCCTCTGTAAGATGTACCGGAGTCACCGGGAAAACCTCTGAAATCTCCTCATCATCATGGATAGTTATTAAGTCGTGTAAGGGGTTTGGTGCACTTTCTCTCCCTGATGTCCTCGCTATCTTGGGCTGAGCCAAAATGTCCCCTGGTGATCTTTCCTATGGCGCTGAAACTTCAGGGTCATCTAACATGATGATCTCTTCAATCTGTATCGGATCAGGGTCACTTGGACCTTCTCAGCTTTCGATTGGCTTGTCAGAAGGAACCCTTGTCATATCCACAAGGTCTAGATCATTCTACAGTTGATCAATTACTCTTGATGCTTCTTTCATTAAGAACAAACCCCTGGTTTGTTCCTCTGGTGTCAAGAACAACCCCCTTCCTTGCACCTTTGTTGCCTCTGTCGCTCTGATTTCTTCCCTAGCTCTGAGGGTCTCTTGATCCGAATTCTCTATTATTTTCGCATGTTCATCCATGCTCATGGTCTTGAACCTGGTCATTTTTGGGTCGGCCATACTTTGCACCACCTCATCCCAGTCCTGGGAGTTCTCTGTGAAGATTTCATCCTCAAACTTATCGTGAGCATACGACTAGCAGGATGACACCTGTGAAGTATGTTTCAAGACCAAGCCCTTTGGATCCTGCTTGCAGAATTGACATGTCGAGAACCTGAATTCGAGTTGGCTCAACCCTTATTGTTTGGCTTGAGCGGTATCCTTTACCGAATAGAACCCTACATGGAAACTGTAGGGTATGAAGGCCCTCTTCTTGTCTTTGACCAATGTGGAGTTATAGCCCTGCAAGATGGTCTGATAACATATTTCTCCTACAATGAGTTGATCTGGGACATGAGATGGTAGGATATGTGGTGTTGCGGTGGCCCCAAATAACCTGATGTAGGTGGCGTGCTCTTCCAAATACAAATGGCCTACCTTGGATCTCATTTCCTCGATTATCGCCAATAGCCTTGGACATTCCTTCTTAAAAAGAATAAAATAAATTCGGGCGATGAATTCATTGTAAATGAGGGAGTAAGATTTCTTATATATGTTTTCCTATATCATGTTGAAGTAGATGTGGACTGCGAGCTCTGCAACATGTCATCTTAGGTTCATGTCAGCGAAGATGTTCCTAGCACACATGACATCGAGAAGGTACAAGGCCATGTAAAACGTTAGTTCTTCTCCTTCCTTCGGCGTCTGAGCCTATTGCACACATATGCTTAGTTGTTTGGATATTATTTCTCCCCAGTTGAAGCTTCACCCGGTGATTGCGATTGTGTATGCCAAAGGCATGAAAGATTCCAAAAACTTGGAGCAATCCTTTTATCCATATAGCCGACAGATGAGAGCCATCAAATAGATGTATGGCTCCCTCAAGTTAATTTTCCCATACCATCCATTGCTCCGATTTGTGAATTTATTGTCTTCCCTCCACCATGAGGCCATCAATCGACTCATGTCATGGAGTTCATAGAACTTCGCCACAAATTTCATGTTGAGCCACTCCTCCAGGTCCCTAAGCTTGTAGTATTTTTGGACCTCTTTTGGGAGGAAAACTTCGATGAACCTGCCATTCTCATCGTTAATCAAACATTTCTTCCTGTGCGTGTGGTCGATGAGCCACTTCAGAACTTGTATGCAAGGGAAAACATGGGTTCTTCTTGCCACCATGTGTAGATATGACCGTCAGATGTTGGGGAACACCTGGTCTTTGAGCGCCCTTACGTTCGAGTCGTTCTGTGGGATATACTCTGGGTATTCTTCTCTGCTAATACTATTGAAATGATCCCCCCATTGTGGGAGCACCACCTTGGATCCGATACTCACCTTTGTATCGCCAAAGGTTAGAGTCTGGATGAACACTTTCTTTGTTTCTGTCTTGACGAAAATCTCTAGCCTAGGGAGTAATCCTATTTCCTTACAGTCCCTGGAGAGGAACCTTCACATGTCTCTAGTTATTTTAGCTTTGGTTCTCTCGACGAGCATTTGGTGGTTGTCTTTCTCGGTGACATTGTTCCTCTGAATATTGTTAAAACATGGTTTTTGATAAACACGGGGCTGATACTGCCTTTGGGTTGTTCGTTTTTCTTCTTCAGACACTATGGAATTCTCTTACGCGCAGAATGAATTTGTTCACAACGGTTCAAGAGATTTTAAATAGGAAAGATCTTACCATGTCACATCAACCATTCAATTTGGGTTATGAGTGAAAATTCAATAAATCTGTCACCAAATCTTTAGAAATTAAATTCATCGTGGGTTTACGGTGGAGGCGCAGGTGGTGATGTGGTCTATCGGCAATTTCAAACATGTTGTTTTGACTGGTGCACAAGGTAGCAACTATTGAGGGATTGGGTATTAATTATCTCCTTAAATGCCCAACATCTGATCATATATAATGTTCAAAATGTCCCGTCGTGTCACTCCTTCAGTGGGTGGATCAGGGATTAGGGTCATGTTATGAAATTTTTTGTTGATACTCTCATGTAAAAGCTCTGATGCCGATCAATCTTACAGTACAATGCTGACATGGAAAACATGACTTGGAGGTGNCATGAATGAATCGGGATAGAACTAGACCATACGAACTTCTTACCTGGTAAAGACACATGGCGTAGGAGACGAATGAATTAATTCACTCGTGTTATTCGGAGTCAGGAATTTCCTTAAGCTATTTGTTCTAAAACAAAACTTAGCTTGCCGATGCCAAAAAAGTGCCAATGATTGGCGATCGATGATAAGCCTACCAAAGCTCTCTAGGATCAGTTCCCTCGAAAAAGTCCTAATGCCAAAAATGCATCAAGGATCGGTGATCGGTGATTAGAGATAAATTTATTGTGGTCAAAAGGTTTGTTGTGATCCTTCTGGGTTTTCCCCATTTTCGATAAAGTGTGTCATGCATCGACTATCTCTCAAAACTTTATGAAAAAAACTTAGTACAAACCAAAACTTCCTTCTTCTGATGCCGATGAATATCGACGCTTGGTGACTGTTGTTTTCTGAGTGGTTCCTATATTTACTTAACTTCTTTCCGATGCCAAACCTAAGCATGTTGGGTGCAGTGTTTGGCTGTCAATTCTTAATTCAGGTGTTAAGGTATTCTAGTCATGGGGCTTCATAAGTTCAAACAAACTTGAATATGTGATGAGAGTCATGAAAATAAGCAAAGAAAAAACATTTCCCAAAATGAAATTGAATCAGACAGTGCAGAAGATCAAGTGGTACCCAAAAAGCAAAAAATTTGATAAGACTTTTTAGGGTGTGCTGAGTGCTCAACAGGAAGCTCCACCAAAATAGATAAATAAAGTGAGCATAATCTCGTTGTACTTTTACATCCTAAGTATTAAAATATGCTTTGGTATTTCCAAATAGTGGTTAAATAACTCATTATTTTTCCACAACTTAAGATCGTAGAGCTCCTAAAAATTTACAACCGTGGTGTCACACATATTCCACAACATCATCTAGTTAAAATTACGTCTTTCATAGATATGAATAGTAACAGTTATAACACCTACCAATACATAGATCCAACATTATGAAGGATTTCTAAATATATTACAAATCCAATAGCTATTTTAGATAATAGTTCTAACATCTAGCATAATCAAGCATGTCATCAACACCAAACTAAAATTCAACCTGGGTAGCCGTTATATAAAAATACCTTCTAGTATAAGAGTTCAAATAGTAGAATATATAAGGAGAAACTCCAAGTTTAAACATTTGGATTATTTCTTTGGATCAAAAGTATGAATCTTATTTTCCAACCTTCCTGTTCTATGGTATATTTCTCCTTCAATGGGTTCTTTGTCTAGGTTCTATTGTAATATTCCAGATATAAAATAGTATGCAGAATATAAATAATTAGCTAGAAATGGCAGATGAACAACAATATAACTAGAACAACACCACAATAATACCAAAATGATACCAGAATAACACCAGAAAGAGAACTTTGATTACTGAGAGAAATGTTTGCTTTCCTCTTCGAGGGGGAAACCTCTAGTAGAGCATAGCTCTATTACAATAATATCGAAGACAAAAGTTCTCATACCCTCAACTCTTATTTATACTAAATATGTCTATCAAAAGAACCATCTAGAGGAAGATCCTTCTAGAAGCGAAAGCTTCTATTAGGTCTTCTTACATTGGACTTATTCTTCCTTATTGTTAGGCCTTATTAATATTGACCTTTATTACATGGAAATATATTATTCTACCTATTTGAGGGGTTAGGTCCCTAACATTTCTTCCCCCTTAAAAACAACCTTGTCCTTAAAGCTTGAGATGGTGAAATTGATGTAGAAAGGTAGTTGGTTCCCAAGTGGCATCTGCTGGAGTTGTATCTTTCCACTAGACTAACACTTCCTTGATGGTTCGTTGATGCAAACGATGCTCACGTTGGTCCAAAACTTCTTATGGATGTAGCCAAATGGAGCCTTCTTCATCCAACTTAGGAAGGTTGGTTTGAATTTGGAACTTAGTTCCAATCACCTTCTTTAAGCAAGAAACATGAAAAATAGGGTGGATCTTAGTATGAATAGGAAAAGCTAACTGATAGGCCATTTGTCCCACAGAATTGACAATGGTATAAGGGCCATAAAATTTGGGTGCTAGTTTCTGACAATGGTTAGCCTTGAGGGAATTTTTCTTGTAAGGTTGCATTCTAAGAAACACTTGATCCCCTTCTGCAAATTGATGTTGAGTGACCTTGATCTTCTTGTTGCTTCATGCAATTTTGGTCCATGAACAAATTCTCTTTAAGGGTATGGAGAATAGCCACTCGAACTGTAAGCGTTTGGTCAACACCCTGGACCTTCGAGACACCTAGAAAATATGAGAGAACTGAAGGTGGATTTTGTCCATATACTGCTTCAAAAGGAGTCATGCAGGTAGCTGTATGGTACGAAGTGTTGTACCACCATTCAACTAGTGGTGACCATTGAGCCCACTGATTTTGACTTTTCAATGAAAAACATCTCAAATATGTTTCCAAACACTTGTTGAAAAATTTAGTTTGACCATCAGTCTAGGGATGATAAGCTGTGATGAGACGCAATTGGGTTCCTTGTATCTTGAACAATTCTTGGAAAAAATTCCTGGTGAAAGTTGGGTCGCAATCAGAAACCATAGAATGTGGCATGCCATGAAGCTTGAAGACCTAATCCATGAAAAGTTGAGCCATAGTGGATGTTATAAATGGGTGTTTAAAATCACAAAAATGAGCATAATTGGAAATATGATCAACTACCACCATGACCACTGATTTATTTCCCGATTTAGGTAAGCCTACAATAAAATCCATAGAGATATCTCACAAAATAATAGGTGGAATCAGAAGAGGTTGTAGTGTGCCAGGAGATTTGACTATTTCACCCTTGTTTCATTGACACACATCACATTTAGTCACAAAATTATGAACGTATTGTTTCATAACATCCCATAAAAAAGAACGTTTGACTCAATCATAGGTTTTCGTTAACCTGGAGTTCCCAGTTGTGGGTGTAGCATGAAGCTCAAAAAGTACTGTGGATTTAATTTTTGATTGTTTACTTAAATACAAACGGCCTTTGTATCGAATCTCATCATTGAGCCAAGAGTACCCTGGGGAAACTGGAGAATTGGACTACAATTGTTGTATCATATGTGAACTTTTTGGATCATGTAGCAATTCCTGGCGAACATCTTGGACCCAATCTGGTACAATGAAAGAGAGAGAAAAAAGGGACCCTTCATCTTCATATTTTCTGGAAAGTTCATCAGCAACCACATTTTATTTTCCTTTCTTGTAAATTATCTCATAATCATATACAAATAGCTTAGTCACCCATTTTTGTTTCTCTAGGGAGGAAAGGCATTGTTCTGGAAAATACTTGAGGCTTTGATGATCTGTCTTAATTTAGAAGTGTTTCCCCAATAGATAAGGGCCCCAAAGATCCATGACATGCAAAATAACCAATATTTCCTTTTCATATATTGATTTTGCTAAATTCCACTCGGACAATTGTTTGTTGGTAAAGGCCAAAGGACGACCCTCTTACATAAGGACAATGCCAATTCCTTTCCTGGAAGCATCACATTCGAGGAAAAAGGTCTTTGTGAAATCAGGAAGGGTCAGGATTGGAGTGGTGCACATGGCTATCTTCAAGGTTTGAAAATCATGAGAAGTTGTTGGAGTCTAAGTGAAATAATTATTTTTAAGGAGTGCAGTGAGAGGTGCCACAATCTTTCCATAATTCTTAACAAACTTGTGATAATAACCTGTTAAACCTAGAAATCCATGCAAGCTTTTGAGAGTCTTTGGGTGAGTCCAATATTTCATACCTTCAATCTTTTTAGGATCCACCCTAATGTCGGCCTTGCCAACAAGATGAACCAAGTACTTGACTTTTGAGGTTCCAAAATAACATTTAGATTGTTTGAGGAAAAGTTGGTGCTAAGAGATTAGATGGAGAACTCTATCCACATGAGCAAGATGGGTTGTCCAGGTTTTACTATAGATGAGGATATCATCAAAGAAAAATAATACAAAATGATGGAGAAAAGGATGGAAGACATGATTCATGAGGATTTGGAAAGTGGAGGGATCATTACACAAGCCAGAGGGAATCACCAACAACTCATAGTGGCCCTCATGAGTTCTAAATGAAGTCTTAGGAATGTCTACCTCTTTCATACATATCTGGTGGTAGCGAGAATGAAGATCAAGTTTAGTAAAGAACCGAGTGCCACTCAATTCATCCAAGAGGTCATCAATGATAGGAATGGGAATTTTTTCTTTAATGGTGAGTTTGTCGAGGGCACAAAAGTCAGGATGCATGTGCCAAGAACCTTCTTTCTTAAGGACCATGACCACAGGAGAAGAGTAGGGGCTCATACTAGGGCGGATAATACCCGCGTTGGGAAGTTCTTGAACAATTTTCTCAATTTCATTTTTTCGGGAAAATGGGTGACGATAGGGATGGATATTGGGAGGAAGGTTTCCTGGGACAAGGGGAATGGAATGATAATGAACACCATGGGAAGGAGGGAATCCCTAGGGAGTGGAAAAGACCACTTGATGTTTAGATAGGATGGATTAGAGGTCATGCAACATAGAGAGTGTCTCAGTTGCTTATAAGTCATGGAGTTGGGAAATAATTCCAGAATGACCTTTTTTTAGTAGCTTTTCCATGCGATGGGAACTAATGATCTCCGAGGAACCGAAGGTGATTCCTTGGAACTTATATTTTTGGCCCTCCTAGTTGAATTTCATGGTTAATTCCTTAAAATCCATGAGAATGGGACCCAAATTCCTTAGCCATTCTGCACCCAACACAATGTCACAATCTCCCATGTTGATAGAAAACATATGATATTTCAGTGTTTATTCACCAATTTGGAGACACACATTTTCACAACGTCCTCCACATTTCATTGACCCGCCATTGACATTATTTCAAAATTATTGACTGCAAGGATATAGAAATAAGTTTATTGGGCTATGTGGTGATGAATAAAATTATGAGTGCTTCCACTATCAACAAGAATGATGACCTTCCTATGCTTGATGTAACCAATTAGCTTGAGGGTTTGGGGAGTAGAGAAGCCAGTGAGAGAATTTAGGGAAATGACTGGTTCTACTTTAGGAGGATCTAAGGGAGGGGTTATGTCAGTGGGTTCAGGTGACATGAACACAAGGGGAGTCTCAACATCTTCTTCTGAAACATCCTCCAAGATGGCCATAAAAATATTTTGTTCCTTACACTTGTGTCCCGAAAAATATTTGTCATCATAATTATAAAAAAGGCATTTGAGTTGGCGTTCATCCATTTCATCCCTGGTTAATTTATGGATCTTTAATGAAGTAGAAGGAAGAGTGGGAGTTACTAGTTTAGTGCAAGGAATAAAGGAGGGTTTTCAGTTCTGAGAAGAGACAACCTGTTGTGATTCCTTAGCTCTTTTAGTATCATCCACCCAACTCTGAGGCCGAGCCATGAGGACATGGGCATGAATCTCATCCTTGAGGCCACTAATAAAACATTATATGAAAAAAGCATCAGACATGCCCGCATGTCCGAAAACCCAGTCGCTCAAAAGCAATCATAAATTCTTCAACTGTGCCAAATTGTTTCAAATTTATCAAAAAACATAAATGGTTGGTGTCAGTGTCAAAGTGTTCATAAATATTTTCCACAAAGTGTGTCCAAGCCACATACCCTTGGGGGGAATTTTATTTCCATTGCCACCATTGCCAACATACTTGATCTAGATGGAGAACAACATACCAAAGTTTTTCCAACTCATCTGTAATGCCATACAAAGAGAAATAATGTTCCATTTGAGTTACCCAGCCAATGGGATCCAAGCCATCAAATTTAGTCATATCCACACGCAGAAGGCGTAGGTCACGTTGAAAGTGACGAGGATGAAAATTCTGGGAATGAGAGGAAGTTTCACCTTCAGTATGCAAAGGTGGGTCAGATAAGGGAAGATCTACAGGGATATGTAGCTTGGTGCAAATCATCGTAGTGACAGATTCAAGCTGGGTAGTTTGAGGTCTTGTTTGAGTTCCTCGATTGAGGAGGCGATGGAGGAATGCATGTTTTTATTGATGGTGGCAATATTGGCACTGAGTTGTCTTACTTCTTGTCGGGTTTTCTTGAAATTAGAGTGCAAGGTATTGAAGCGATCTTCC